>CM035441.1:36213713-36216213 GCA_020310875.1 Ceratopteris richardii | reverse complement strand
AAAAGGCTGGGGAGACGTGGCTCTGACTCTGCAGATAGTGGCCACCTAATACATGGGGGATCCCAAAATGTGAGTAAAACGCCCTAGCTACTGGTGATGGGTGGAGGTGGGTGTAGTATGTGGTACATCGGTGGTGGTCTGAGTGCCTCCTGAAGGAAGACAACCCACGGGGTGGTGGTACGCCTATGCTCCATCATGTGGTCGTAGGCAATCCTGATGCGTGAGATATCCTCCCGATATATTCGTGGTCGACGATATCCGCCCATGCGTGGTCGGCGCCGTGCTCTCTGTGCTGCTGCCTGGTGGAGCGTGAGCCCTATAGATGGACCTCTCTGATGTAGCTCAACTCGCTGAAAGAACTGGGTAATGGTCTGCTGGGTACTCACCCGCGGCTGATGTATGGGCTGTAGTGACCGCTCTCGCCTCTCGTATGCTGCTGTGAGAAAGCGTCCCAAGCGTCTCTGGTCTCCCATAGTCATGCAAAGCTGGAATGACTCCTCGATCTGGAACTGTGCTCGTAGGTCTAAGTATGCTGGACATCTGATAACAAAATGCTCCTCACTCTCTACCTCTGTCTGGCATACTGGGCACCACCTCTCCTCACGGGGGACTCCCCTCGACCGACCCCTCTCAATCTCGAGCTGATGTGATGAAACCCGGAGCTGCCCAATGACGACTCGTAGGTGATGGGGAAGGTAGATCTGCATGTATCTCGTAATCTCGATGAAGCCCGTGCCCGATATATGTAGAAAATGCTCGCGGTAGTAGAGCATTTTCGGTGGCAATGTACCCCTAGGGCTCACCCATGTCCTCTGTATGTATGTATGCCATATCTCCTGACGAATGATCCTATTCCTCTCTTGATGAGAGAGCGAGTAGGTGGGTGCATGAGAGTCGTACTGTAGTGGTGGTAGCCTGTCTATGTCAAAGCCATGGTGGGCAAACCAGTCTCATGTCTGTGCATACCATGAGGAGGTGTCGCCTGCTAATGCCATATCACGTGATGCCTCGAAAGCACGATAAGCAATGCGCTCTGTATCCATGCTCCGAAGTCTGTGTAATAGGCATACTGTCTGGAATAGTGCCTCAACTAGCATCGGTGGTGCAGCGAGCTCTGCTCTAATGATATCATGTGGTACTGAAGATTTGCTGCGGATAAGTCTAGCAATCATGAGGATCTGTGGCCTCTCTAATGCTGTCCATACTGATGTAGCTAATCCTGGTCCCCATATGGCTGCCCCATACATGAGAGCTTGCGTAACCAAAGTGTCAAAGAGCCACCCCTTTGTGCGGGGCTCCTGAAAATATGCCTGGTGGCACTGTCTCTCCATCAAAGCTAGTGCTGCGTACCCACGCGTGATGCGGTCACGGGCTGCCTGAGCCATAGAGAAGACCCCTGATGCTGCTGTAAATGTCACCCCCAAGTAAACATATGATCCGACCACCTCGATCGGTCCACCTGCTGATGTGAACAAACTATGTCTGCGTACCTGTGTTGATGTATGAAAGATCAAGACCTTGGTTTTACCAAGGTTCAAAGATAACCCTCTGTGTCTGCAAAGTCATCTAGGCCGTGTAGATGATGCTGTAGACCTTCTGCAGACTCTGAAACCAATACAATATCATCAGCGTATAAAAGAATATGGATAGTGGACCAGTGTACCTCAATGCCATCTCCCCCCTGCTGCTGTATGAAGTCCACTATCTCATCAATGTAAAGACCAAAGAGGGTGGGTGAGAGAGGGCATCCTTGCTTCACCCCGATAGTGCTAGCAAGTGGATCAGATAAGCCCCCTGGACATCTGACTCTACCAGATACTCTCTCGTATAAGGCGTAGATCCCCCATATCATCTCCTCCGGAGCTCCGATGTCAACTAGTCGTCTGAAGAGTCGATCCTTGGGAATAGTGTCAAATGCTTTGCGGAAGTCCACAAAGCAACAATATAATCTCCTCTTCCTCACCCTGGCCTGGTCGATCAGGCATCTCAGAGTGAAGATGTGGTCAATGGTAGAGTAATCTCGTCTGAAACCTACCTGTCCTGGAGCCCTGATGCCCTTCCTCTCAGCGAGAGTACTCAACTCGGTCTCTAGTACCGCCCCATATAACTTGGCCAATATAGGGCCAATCATGATCGTCCGGTATGTAGCTGGATCCATAGTATCACCTGACTTATGAATGGGCACTATGGTGTGCTTAGTCCATGAGTCTGGGAACCCTTCAACCAATGCACGGTTGAAGAGATGGGCAATGAGCGGTGCGAGAGTCGTGCCTCCATAGATGAGGTGCTCTGCCTGTAAACCAAAATGATCATGGGCCCTGCCATGCTGCAGCCGGGCAATAGCGAGTCCCACCATAGTGGGTGTGAAGAAGTCAGAGGTAGTAGGACGTGAGCTCTGCGGTCTGGGAATGGGAGGCTGGTCCGGGATCTCGTATAGGCTCCGTGCATAGCTATGCCAAGTGCTCTGGTCTCGGATAGGTGTCTGCTGTCTCCTCTCTCT
>CM035441.1:36181213-36208713 GCA_020310875.1 Ceratopteris richardii | reverse complement strand
GCATATCTTCGTAGCTACTGTTAAGTTTGCATGGCTCATACACATTTCGTTTATTTGGGTGTTGGCCAGTCCTCTGCCACCACCATCTTTACTCACAGCTAGAGGGCATTGGCAGTTGCGAGGAACCTATGTTCCATGCTTGCACAAAGCACATTAAGGTGCACTATCATTATGACAGGGAGAGACTCTCTGCTAGGGAGATCAGTTTGGCTCATGTGCTTAGTCAGGATAATGTTGAAGACTTTTCACAAAGGCTCTGCCTATGTAAAAGTTTAAAGCTTTTTGCAAAGCTTTGGGCTTACTTGCTTTTGTGGATTGATTTCTTTCCACATGGCTTGGCATTTCCTTATATATGAGTGCCAGCTCCTTGTTCACTGCATCACTCCCAAGTGGATTTTTTGATATACTTCAGTAGTGATGTGCTTGAACACACTTAAGACCGCTAGAGCACTTTTTTCTCTCTTTAAGAGGTTTCTTTCTCCCAGCTTGTATATATGCCTATAACCCCCCCCGAGTCACTTATTTTTGTACATTTCACTTGGTAATACATTCACTATTGTGTTAAGTTTCTTCTTCTTCCTTGTGCTGTTCGTGTGCTTCCGCAAACCTCAAACTCAAACATGTATCTAGAACCATTCAGATTTCAGCCTATTACATTCTTTTGTACATACACACATTGTATAGTCAGTCCATCTTATTCAAATTATTTTCGAGTAGCCGTTGCTACTCATTTACATCTCTTGTCTATCTTCTCTCATCTATTTTTTGGTTGAAGTTGTGTATTCTAGTGTGTGGAAGGGCTTGTGAACCTGGTGAGAGCCTACTTACTTCCAATGCACACTAAAACAAGTCGATGGTGTGGAATGCAAGGATTGTATCATTGTTGAGATTGCAAAGTGTATTCTTAAGGGAAAGGGCTTCCCTAATCATCAACATTGCAGTCAATGTTTTCATTAAGTGCTATACAAAAGCTCTAAAGAGAGTGTTGGAAACAATGTCAAATTGTGAGCATATAAACCCTAATTTCTTGCAAACTCTAATTTTTGGACACCATTTCTCAGAAATAGTTTTTGGTAAAAAAAATTTGTCAAAATTATCATTGCATATCTTAAAGTACTCAATGAGAGCTATCTAATGCTATAAAACACTTGACCATATGACATGTATAGGCCCAAGTGATGTAGATCACGAATCAGCACTTGATAATCCTGTAGACTAATAGAAGCAGCAAATATTGGGAGGCTTATGCAATGAAGATGATAAGAAAAAGTTATAGCAGCTGGTAGAGGCTGTAGACTTTCAAGAACTTGAGGTAGATTGATGTATAACAGTATGGAAGCTGCATATGGCTGGAATCTGTATGAGCAGCATGTATGTAGGGTAGGAGATGATGATTATGGCTGAGAATAATCTCCAACACTTTTATAACTTTAAGACTCAGAATTCTAGGTAAAAAATAAACCCTTGCGCCAACTTTTTATGCACCAACTCACTTAGACTTTCTTTTCACTCCAAAGACACTCTAAATTTCCAGCATATGCACATTTTTTTCAGCAGCATTCCTCAAAGTCTGTTGAAAATATGTATTTTGTATTCCATCAGCCACATGCCCATTAATGTATAAGGACATATCGGAAACTTGATCAACACTGTTCTTTGAATTACTCAAGATACAGCATATCTTTTGGGAAGATGACTCGGTACTTGTTCCTTCCCTTAATACACAGATTTTCTAAAAAAGATGGATGCGCATGCATGCATGTATGGCAATCCATATATGTATGCACTCTTGGAAATACGTTGAAAGGTTTTTTATTACTATGGGAAGAGTTATTTGATTGTGACAGTGGGAAGGATTGCAGAGGGGTGAGTAACACATGAGAACCTGGCCTTGGGAGTAGGACAACAGCTGGAAATAGCTGCTAGTACACCACAAGCTGTGGAGAAAAACCAAGGGACTTGTGTCTTATTAGCTTCTAAGTTAGAGTTATTTTATCCTGCTGATTTTCTGAGTGGTGCGAAATGGAGGCACATATTACATGTCTGTTTGGGAGATGGCAACCACGGTTACTTAATTTGTTGTCTTGAAATTGGTGACCTTGAAACGAATCTTACATGCTGTGATCCACTTTATAATATTTTTTAACTCCGGTAGAATGTGGTTAATGTGTCGTGGACTCTTGCTAGCAAATTACGTACTCAGTGTTTTGCTCGCTCATATTTTTTTCTTTCTGCTGAGTGCATGGCTTTTGTTTATAATATAGGTAGATCAAGCCTAACACCAAAATTCAAAAGCAGATTCCCCAAAGTTTTACCCAGTTGTCCAGATCACAATCAAGTAATTAAGTGTGAAACTGCTGCTGGAAATCAAGTCGCTAATTCAGATTTCAGTAGAAGTGTCTCGACTGCTTCAGGTAAGTTAATATGGTTTCCTTGGAGACTGGGATGCATACCTGTTGATACATTTTGTTGTGGAGTTCATGATTTGGAGGCTCAAAATTTTGCTCTATTTTAGGCATGGACTCTCCACATGATTACTATGTAGGACCATCTAGAATGGTAATATGATCCTTTTGTTTAGTGTTTTTCTTGAGGAATTCGCTGAATACCCTGATAAAAAGTTTGAACAGTTAGCTTGTCATATTTGTCTCCTGTTATCATTACCATTGAGATCATGTATTTGATAAGATCTTTGCAACTCCTTGGGTATATTTCACCTTTTTTCTTGCTTTTTTCCCCCTGGATTTCATAACTTTATCATTCATGCGGCAATCTGTGTTTTGCATTTGACAATTGATTGAGCTGTGTCAGATTTTCTCATCTTTCTCTACCAGATTTCTATTCAGTGCGAAAGGATGTAGAAAACTGTGCAAGGGTTGTTGTGGAATTACTGGATTCTGTGGATTTAGCACGAGATGAAGCACAAATAGCTGATCTTGAAAATCAAGCAGCTGAAAGCTCACTATGGGATGATCCTGCAAAGGCTCAAAATATTATGTCAACTTTAACAGAGGTTAAAGACAAAGTTGCAAGATTGAAGGACTTGCGATCTAAGGTTGATGTTCATCATTAGTGTGTCAGTGAAAGATAATTTTGTAGATGTAGAGGCTGTTCTGACAGTGTGGGGCTGCAGGTTGATGATGCACAGTTGATTATTCAGCTTCTTGAAGAAATGGGCACAGAAGATGAAAGTTTGCTAAAAGAAGCATCTGATTTAACTTCGTCATTGACGCAAATCATCGAACACTTTGAAACAACAAAGCTCCTTTCTGGACCCTATGACAAAGATAGTGCAAGGCTTACTATAACGGCAGGTGCTGGAGGAACTGATGCCCAGGTCCACTTCTTCTATTTCAAGATTATAATTTTGTATCCATATATTAGAAACTGGCTGGTTCATCACTTTTTTTATGCTGAAACTTGGAGATCTTTCCTTCTCAGAAGGATAGCTCACTGTTATCAAGGTGCTGCTGCTATGATTAATGATGAGGAAAGTAGATTTATTCAATGTTAAATTTCTTCTAACCTATTTTCATTTAAACAGCAGGTGCATTGCATTTATCTTAAAATGGTAGGTTTGACTAAAAAAGCTAATTTTTAAATGCTTATTCATGGGCTACTTATAGCTCGAAATACATTCCTTTCTCTTTCATTTCTTTTTCTTCCAAGTTGGAAATCTTTTGCTTTCACTGTCTAAGATTGCTTGCTATTATTTTTATCCATATGGTCCAGAATTTCTTTCGAGTTCCTGAAAGGTACCTTTATTTTCTTATTGTTGGATAACCGACTTATTTCAATTTTGCATATCATCACAACAATTGGATTAACACCCATTTCAATTCTCATTCTTGACATAATGAACTCACAAATTCTTACGTAAACTAGAAACAGAGGCTCAATTGAATCACAGGCTGTAGTTATTTGGGTAAGATCTGCACAGGCCTTTAGAATACAATGGTGCATACATGCTTATCATTCAGTTTGTTTGAAGAAAAGAAACAACCAATAGAACAGTGCAGTACATCTATGTCCGAGAAGGAAGATGGGATATGCAAGGCTGAAGGCTTTGTGTGGTAGGAAGAGAGAAAAGGATGAGGACCATATTGATTCCTTCTTAATGCCAAAGTGATCCCATGAGATAGATCATACAATCACGTGGGTGTGTACCCAATCACCAACAGCCAAAAGGAAAGGATAACTGGAAGTGAGAAGAGCTAACTGGAAATGAGAAGAGGTAAAGCAACATTGTATGTATGTATGTGATGCATGTGGTGCAATACTGATGCCCACCATTAGGGTGTGTGAGTGCCAAGACTGATGAGAGAGGTTAGAGTGGTGACATCGTATATAATGTTTAACCATGAGTGCATACAAGCCCACCTCCATTGTGCATGTTAGTTAGTTAGTTAGAAAGAAAGAAAGAAAGTCGTATTAACATCTTCCAAAAGGCCAAGCTTGACCTATGAGACAAAACCATGTACAACTGCGGTCATCTCTGTGTAGAAATGAAAAAGAAAAATACTTGCTACACAAAACTGTGTAGGCTGAAAACAACAGAATGATGGTGTACCTGGAGGGGGCAGTGGGGATAAAGTAGTGGTGCATGTGGGGGAGCGTGGCTCTGGCTCTGCAGAAGATGGCCCCCTAATACAGTGGGAGCCCATGTGGGAGTGAATGTGTATACCCTAATTGATAATGATGGGTGGAATATGTGGTAAATCATCTCCTCTCGGGGGACTCCTCTGGCCCGACCCCTCTCGATCTCGAGCTGATGTGATGAAACTAGAAGTTTCCCAATGACGACACGGATGTGGTGTGGTAGGTATGTCTGCATGTAGCGCGGAGTCTCAATGAAGCGAGAGATATGTAAGAAATGCTCACGATAGGAGAGCATTTTCAGTGGCAATGTATGCCTCAGACTCACCCATGCCCTCTATATGTATGTATGCCATATCTTCAGACGAATGATCATATTCTTCTCCTGAAGGGAGAATGAGTAGGTGGGGGCTTCAGAGTCATACTGTATTGGTGGTAGTTTGTCTATGTCAAGTCCATGGCAAGCCAGCCAATCTCATGTCTGTGCGTACCATGAGGAGGTGTCTCTGTCATGGGCAAAGGAAACCATCCTGAACCTTAGATTCCACCATATCTCATGATTGGTTCAGAATTAGGAGAAATCAATACTTCCATTGCGTCCTGAACGTGCCAAAACCCTAAGATCGACCGTCTATTTGCGAAATTCTGACATTCTGAGGTCCTGATCGATTTGCTGACATCATCAACTCGCAGCCGCCTTGGGAACCGCCCTTGAAAACCTATATAAGCAGGGGTTGGCCACATTCATAATCAGTCTTGCCAATACCAGTCTTGGGAGCTCAAGGAGTCGTGACCGCCAAGTAAGTACTCTCCAAGTTCCAGCTCCAATTCTTGTCTTGTTCCTTGTTCTAGTCTAGTTCTTGGACATCTTGTCTTGTCGTCTTGTAATCTCGTAGTATGAGATCTTGTCGAGTTCTTTCTTCTATCTAGTTCATCTCCGAGATGGGAGTTCTTGTAATCCAGATATCTTGTTTCATACTTACGTTCCCGGGTTGTGGGATCTCGTGTATCATCTCTAGTCGAGTTATTCATACCTATCCGTCCTAGGTTGTGGGACATCTTGTATTAGTCACGTATTCTTGTATTGTTTTCCCTTCGTAGGTGTTCTTGTAATCAGAAGTGTATTTCCGAAATCTTGTCTACTGTAGTCAGAGAGCACAATCTAGTGCTCCCCTGATATTTTGGCAAGACTCGCTTCTATCCAAGACCAGGCATCATGGAGAACGCTTATGAACAGATTGTATCATCACTTCAGAGTCTCCAACAATAAGTCGAAGACCTAACTCATCGACAGACACAAGTCGAGATTGGACATCCAGTGCATGTAGGTGCACTCCCCCAAGAATTACAAGAACGAATCGGGGGTCTTCATACAAATCAAGGGAGTATGCAAGTAAATCAACGACCTAGTACATCCTTCATGAGAGGACCCAAGATATGCATGCCAGAAAAGTTTGATGGGGATCGCATGAAGTTTCGCGGATTCCTCTAGCAAGTTAAATTGTACATCCGTATGCAACCTGATAGATACCCTGACGAGGCATCCAAGGTCGGCTTTATTGGAACCTTACTTTGTGGCCAAGCATTATCATGGTTTGCCCTAATCTTGGAGAAGCTCCTCTGCTCTCCTGTGCGTGAATCGCCTGAATCTCTCTCCGGAGGGGGGGAGGGAGGGGGGAGGGTGGGGGGAGGGGGGGCTGCCGTGTAAATAGAGTCTCATATCTGCCTCTTATGTCATCATATGCCTTACATCTGCATACAAAGTGCTCCTCATCCTCCATATATCCTGTATATCTGCTCCTCTCTGGGGATGTCTTCGGCTCTGCCAGTCTCAATCTCTTGTCGGTGTGATGAGACCCTCAATTGGCCAATCACTACCCTCGAGCTATGAGGCATGTAAGTATCCATGTAGCGTGGTCGCTGGATGAAATCGTCCACTAGTATGCTAAGAAGTGATCTCAGAAGTGTGATAGTCTTAATCCCATGTGTGGTGTGAGCCATGTCTGACTAATGTAGAGCTTCCAGAGATCCTATCTGAGCACAACATTCCTCTCACTACGGGAGAGGTGGATGTGAGGTGAGTAGGGGTCATACTGAAAGGGCAGCAATCTGTCCATATCAAGTCCATGACTATCAAATTAGGCCCTAACCTTAGTGTACCAAGTTCTCTCATATCCTGACTTCGATATCTATATGGATGCCTCAAATGCTCTGCGTGTGAGTCTGACTGTGGGGAGATCCCTCATCCTTTGAATAAAGCAAATAGTCTGGAATAGTGCATCTACCACTATGGGTGGTGCAGCTAGCTCTACACTGATGATGTCATGTGGCATTGATTATTTCTTGCGAAATAGTTGCAAGATCATACGTACTTGTGGCCTCTCAATCGCACTCCATTGGGTGATTGTGAGGGTTGGGGCCCAAACTGTTGCAACATACATCATAGCTGGTCTAACTAGTGTGTTAGAAAGCCACCCCTTTGTGCGGGGCTCCTGGAACTGTGCATGATGACATCTTCGCTCTAACATGCCTAAAGCTGCATATCCTCATGTGAGTGTATCGGTGGCTGCCTGCCTCATGCTAAGGGGGCCAGGCAAGCTCGTGAATGTGACTTCGAGGTAGACATAGGAAATGACCACCTCTATCTATCCGAGGGCATCTTTGAATCTTGTTGCATTCCTCACCATGGGGGAGGTGTGGAAGATCATGACCTTGGTCTTGCCAAGGTTTACTGTCAAGTCCCTCTGTGTACAAAATGCATCCAGGGCAGCCTGGTGGCACTGTAAGCCCTCGGTTGACTCTGAAATCAATGCAATGTCATCGGCATATAATAAAATGTGGACATGTTTACCTACGAGGTTTGCACCCTCTCCTCCAGCTCGGAGAACGAAGTCCTCAATCTCGTCGATGTAGAGGCCAAATAGAGTGGGGGAGAGTGGGCAGCCTTGCTTAACATGGAAGGTGCTAGTGATGGCCTCAGATAACCCTCTTGGACACTGTATTCTCCCATGTCACCTTCTCATAGAGTGCATAGATGGCCCAAATCATCTTTGATGGTACTCCCAAGTTCTGGAGGCGTCGGAAGAGCCTCGCTCGTGGCACTGTATCGAAAGCTTTGTGGAAGACCACAAAGCAGCAATACAGTCTCCTCTTCTGCACATTTGCCCTATCAATGAGGCATCGAAGAATGAAGATGTGATCAATAGTGGAGAAAGCCTGTCAAAAACTTGCTTGATCGCATGCCCGTAGCCCTTCGGTCTATGCATATGAGCTGAGATCTACCTCAAGTATGGCCTCGTATAGTTTGGCCACAGTGCGGCCAATCATGATGGTCTTGTAGTTCCCTAGGTTCAGGGTGTCACAAGATTTGTGGATAGGCACAATGGTGCGCCTAGTCCACTCCTCTAGGAAGCCCTCCCCTATAGCCCGGTTGAAGATGTGCGCGGTCAACGAAGCTATAGTGGGGGTTGTATATATGAGATGCTCGCTCTGCAATCCTGCGTGATCTGCCGAACATCCATGTTGTAGTAGTCCTATGGCCCTCTCAACTATCCTTGTTGTGAAGAGAGAAGAACTAGTAGGGCGACGTCTGAAGGATTGATGCTATCTATGAGGTGAGTAGGCATAGTGGAGTGTTAGGATGAAGAAAGAGAGGATCCTTCTTGACTTTAGCTTCATATATGTGGGCTAGCTCATGTGTGAAGTGGATGGTGGTGTGTAGGCTGCGTGTTACGGGTGTGTGTGTGGGGTGTCTCCCTTGAGGGAGAGTGTGACGTATGTGTGATCGGCCCTGATGGGTATGGGTGGGATAGTGAATGGGGTGAGTAGGTGGATGGCCTTCCTCGATCCCATGACTTAATCTATTGTGATTCTCCCACCATGCGTGACTGAGTGTGGTATGCATGTCAATCCTACCGAGGAATCAGTCTTGCATTTTGTTTAATTTCCATGAAAGATCATTAAACCCCAAGGAGTACCTTCTCCATGCCTAAACTTTTTGGGAAAAATACTTGGTCTAGCATATGGTGCAGCTACAATGGGAATCAACATTAGGCATCTATTTTGAAATATGCAGCCATCTTTTTGTTGCACAGAGTCCAGCCATGCCTCAATTTCTAGTTTCATGGGGGGTCTCCTCCCTCCAAGATACCACTCCCTTCAAGGTACTACTCCCACTCCCTTCCTCTTCTTTGCATGAGTTATCCCTTGAGGTATCTTTCTCTAGCTAGGTAGGAGAAACCCTTTGGAACAACCAACATGAAAGGGGAGGGAAGCTAGAAACCCCTCAGCCTCATATCAGTTTGGAAACAAAAGCTAAATAGGAGGACTTATCTTTGCTTCCAACCATCGGCTTCCATGTGTGTCTTTTGTCCTAGTATCTTGTTGGAAGCATCCCTTAGTACCCCATACACAAGGTTAGAGCGCTTGTTGGGTTGAGCCGTCTCCATGAAGTTCGAACTCCTATGGATTTGCATGTCGCCATGCTTCATTCAGTACCAACATTATGTTCCTCTAGGGTCTATCTTGCAATACAAGACAAGATGCAAGCCATACACACAAAACATAAGATAGTGGTGGCAAGGATTTTTTTTTTTTTTTGGGTTTTTTTTGGGGGGGGGATACCACATGGAGATAATGACCATCTATAGGATGTACATGAAGTTTATTTGTAGTGATGATAATACACTCTTTCTCACATCCCTTCCAACACCATTTTTAAGAACAAAAATGGACTTGGAGGAGGGAAACATTTTATGTGAAGAGGGCAGGTATGAACCTTTCCCTTACCATATCATATAGGAAGGCATTTACATGACCGCCAACTTCCAAGTGGCACACATGTGGGTAGCCACATACTATGAGGCAGCCATAGTGCATCGAGAGAGAGAGAGAGATCTAGCTTGGACAAATTGTGTGGCATGGAGTGTGAATCATCATCTCAATGAGTTTTTCATGTAGCTATCAAAGCCGTATCTTCAATTTGTGGTTTTTGTCCGGCAAAAGTAGGAAGTTTCATTAAGTGACTACACTTATCATCATAGATGAGTTTTCATAGGAGTGCAATGTTAGTCCTCGTAAAAAAGATTGAGGCACTTGTGCCCTCTTCCATAGAATGAGGTAGCTAGTTCATTGCCATTGTGAGTTCATGCTCATGGTGTGCGTGCATTGTGATGTACGTGTGTATGTATTCGTTCTTAGTGTGCGTGCATTGTGATGTACATGTGTATGTGTTCGTTCTTAGTCCTATACTCACTATTGGGTACTCAGGACATTACTAGGGGATCTGGATGTCATAGTATTTAGTCGATACTATGCATGATGGAGCTCATGGCTATATAGTCTTGTGGTTGACTACCATGAGCTTATAGTTGCACTTTCATTTGAGGGTGAACTTGTACTTTGCCTGGATTCATCCTTGTGTGTGTGTGTGTGTGTGTGAACATCGTGCTTTATTGTGAGTTGTCAACCCTGCTGCAACATGACAATCAATCATCACAGGGACTTCATGGCACATTAGTTAGTGCATTATCAAGTTGTGCAGGAGAAGAATGCATTCATATGATTGACGATGTTGATGATGAGTCTTCTGGCACGAATTGTCAGTCTGATAATTGGTTGTTAGTAGTTGATCTTTTGAACTTGGATTTTTCTATATGCTTATGGATATTGGAGTTTCGAAGTCATATATTTTTTATCATTTATCTTTTTGATGTTCATGATGGTCAGTGATGATATATCTTGATAGTTGATAGTTGGTTGACAGCTTTTGACATTATATGAGATTCGCCAGTGTTTGCTGGTAATTCAGAATAATGAATCCTTGCCTGATAATATCATAAGTTGTCAATTGAATGGTTCATGTTAAATGATAAGCCATGACTCATCAGTCATAACATTTTTAAATTGATGTTTGACAATCACTTTATGTGATATTGGTATTTGATGATTGATTGACGACACTATATGACATTGAAGCAAGGTGGAATCAGTACGTACGTACTGAATTGTTCAGTACGTACTTTAGAATTGGTACAAAATGGTAGCCTACTGATTAAACAGCACGTACCTATTGCCACATTTTCAAAATTGTTTATTTATTTCCATTTATCGACCCCAGCACTGAGCGGTCCACACTTTTGCCCACAAAATCTTCATCGAAAGATGCTTGCGAGCTTCCCGGGAAGTTGGAGACTGGACTCTATCGGCATTCGTGAGTCATTGACTCTTTGAGCCTTCACACAAGTGCCAAGGCATCATTGTCGTGCTGCATGTAGGTATAAACTTTAAAGCAGTGTTGCAAAAGTTCAAAATGTAGTGTTCACTGCTGTGTGCACCTGCCAGCACTTCAGGCTTGAGCCAATGCTTATAAAGATTGAAACTCGAGCCAAGAATATAAGCATTTTAGATCTCGAATGTAACAGTTAACTTATAAGCATTATTTATGAGATTCAAGAATAAAAAGAAAAGAAAACAAAAGTGAAGACTGGTCACTGAACTGACTGCATGCATTAGAAACGGAATCTATGAGGAGTAATGCTAGTGTACACTGTGCAGCTTGCTGCTTTACATCAACAGTTTGGAAGAAACCGACAATCTGGACCAGTGCAACAGCAGATGGGAGCTACATAAAGGTACTCATAGATATGGGAGCTAAAATTGCCTCTGGATTCTGGAACATAGGTTCTTCTTCTGGAGAATACCAGTGGTATTTTCAGTTAGAAACAAAATTCAAAAGCATTCGACTGCAGGTAGAATTATAATATGCCCAAGATGACAGAAAAGAGTTGAATCACTTGGGCATCAGCTCAGTTTTAGCCAATTGATGTAGAATACTGCAAGAATTTTGAATTTGGTTTTATGCTTTCAAAAGGTTCATACTGGGTGTGTACCTTAAAAATCATTCAGTACAAATGTACGTTCGATACGTACCATATTTGTACCTTACCTTACGTACCTTTCCACCTTGCATCGAAGTTTGATACTCATAGATGACATATGTGAGATAAACTATTTGGCATCTGTAAATTGATCGATCATGATGAATGAGTTGAAGATTCAAATGATAAATCATGCTCATGATTGAGATGTTGACATCAGGTCATGTTTGATAACTGATTGATGAGTCATGACAATTTGTGAGATTGATGTTTGATAATCGTCTGATAAATGAGTATTCATGACTTATGAGTCATGACTCATGTCATCATGGGAGCTGGTGTTCAATAATTCAATCATTAACTGATATCATTACATGAGATTCATGTTTGTTGATAGCCTAATTGATTGTTTAGGTTACCTAAGATTAATGGCTTTGAGGAGAGAGAGGAAGAATGTGCATGTTACATGCTGTTTGTTGCCCTTTTTTATGCCTTTTTCTTAACCTGACTGTCGCTGTTGTTAACTATCTCTATCTGTCCTGCTTGCTAATAGCCATCTGCTACGTGAATAGCATGCATTCTTGAGTGAGTCTTCTGTGTCTTCAAAATTTGGGTTGTGATCATACTTTCATTTTCCAAATTTGCGAGTTTTTCCTTTAGTGATCTTTATCTCCTTGGGACCTTGTGTGATTAAGCCTTCCTTTCGAGTTGTTCCTGTCCAAGGCAGCTGAGTGTGGGCGTGATAATTTCATCAGGATTGTATTTAAGTAAGAGTCAGAATCGTTATGTTTATACATTTCTAGTGAGTTTGGATATCTGAGGGTGTTTAATAGTCTCATTAGCTTGGACTTTGGGGTATGCTTTTGGAGATTGGTTCTTAGTAAAAAGAGAAGAGAGGTGTTAGTTTGTCAATTCTTGTATGTCACTGACAAAGTTCTTGCTGTATTGCTTCAGCACAGGATTGGGCTGAAATGCTCCTTCGTATGTATGTGAGGTGGGCAGATAGGCAAGGTTACAAGGCAAGAGTGACAGAAAAATCCCCTGGGGAGGAGGCTGGTATAAAGTCAGCCACAGTTGAGGTGGAAGGCTTATATGCATATGGCTACCTTTCAGGTGAAAAGGGTACACATCGTCTAGTTCGGCAGTCACCCTTCAATGCGAAAGGTTTGAGACAGGTAAGTTCTGTCATTCATTTTTTTTTTTAATTTTAGTCATTCCGACGAGCTTACCGTTCGGAATTCCTGTCTATTGCAGACTAGCTTTGCAGGTGTTGAAGTGATGCCCCTTATTGAAGAGAATGATCTAGATGTGGAATTACCTGATGAAGATATCGAAGTCTCAACCATGAGGGCTGGTGGAAGTGGTGGCCAGAATGTAAATAAAGTGGAGACTGCTGTACGCATAGTACATATTCCAACTGGGATCACTGTCAGATGTTCAGGTAATACTTTGATGGAAATGTTATTTTGGATTGACAACAGTTAATTCTGGTTTTGTTTTTTCTTTCAATAAATTTATGTACATTAGTACTGATGTGTTACACTTTGATGTATCTCTCTTTCTGAGATTTTTAATTGCAGATACATTTTCTGTAATTTCAATGGGTATCACTTATGTGCTTTTAATGCTTTTTAAAAAAGATCTTGAGATACGTCACCTTTTTTTATTGGGGTACTCTTTATCTTTTCTTCATTCCCAACTTAGTGGACATGAAATTCTCCATATTGCCATGAGCAGTGTCAAGTCTAGCATACCAGAACCATACTAATGCCAGTGTTCTTGTTGGTTCAATGGTTATGATTGCTGACTACTCAAGGTATATACATCAAAGCCTCTAACAAGTAGCGTGCCACTTTGTTGATGGACTTCTACAAGTAGAGGTGCAATCCACTTTGAGTATATGTCCTCTATATCAACAATATTGTGTGTCATAATCAAGGTTGTTAGCAACATTTTCGCAATGTCCAAAGCAACATGTTGCTAACGTGTTAGCAACATAGCAATGTTTTTCGCTAGGCATTGCAAAAACGTTGCTAACGTTTTCTTTTTTCTTTTTGCTTAAAAAAAAAAGGCACCCTAGGCTACTTATATAATGATGATTTAGATACATATACCAATATACATGTCATATATATATATATATATATATATATATATATATATATATATATATATATATATATATATATATATGTATGTATGTATGTATGTATGTATGTATGTATGTATGTATGTATGTATGTATGTATGTATGTATGTATGTATGTATGTATGTATGTATGTATGTATGTATGTATGTATGTATATATATATATATATATAATCTAGTGTACATTGGACCTTGGTCACTGGTGACTAGTATGTAGTATGTATACAATACACATGCTAAACGTGCAACTTCAAAGTTCAAAGTTCAAACTAACTATTCTAAATTGACATCGCACAAATAATCATTGCCATCCTAAAATATAAATTCACATTGCACATTCAATCAATTAAGATTTAAAGATTTAGGTCATGACTCGTGAGTCACAACTTAGTACTCACTTTAATTTATAAAGTAATAACTACTTACCTGTAACTTTATTCACGAATCACAAATCACAAATTACAATCCATATCGCACATTGCACAAGTGACAATCATCAATGACACTTGACTCAAAAATCTAAACTCACAATCCAATGTCCATCAAGATTCAAGATTCAAAGCATGACAAATACAATGAATTATGACAAGTTAGTGAGGCGTATATCATATATAAATTATGTCAAAGAGTTAACTTAAAATTGTGATATTGTCATAAATGATGCATCATACCATTAAATAGTCAAACAGTAAATTGTTAATAATACAATCAATATCAAATAAATCATGAATCATGATCAATCATCAATCCTCAAAACCTCATCATCATCATCATCATCATCATTATCATCATCATGATTCATCACCATGGTCATGATGTGGTGCGTGGCTAGTAGATGCCTCCATCCAACTAGTAGATGGGCATCTTACAGTACATGCACTATGGCTAGCACGAGTCCTAGATGCCCTTGTATTATGATGTGGCACGGTAAACTTTTGAGAAAGCATGCCATATAGATCAAGGTCCTCTGTCGGAATGGTAGGCATGTCACGGACCCTCTCAATGTCAAGGTCATCAATGTTGATCCGTTGCAACTCTGTTGAGTGACTACCACGCTCCAATGAATTATGACAAGTTAGTGAGTCGTATATCATATATAAATTATGTCAAAGTGTTAACTTAAAATTGTGATATTGTCATAAATGATGCATCATACAATTAAATAGTCAAATAGTAAATTGTTAATAATACAATCAATATCAAATAAATCATGAATCATGATCAATCATCAATCCTCAAAACCTCTGAGTCATCATCATCATCATCATCATTATCATCATCATGATTCATCACCATGGTCATAATGTGGTGCCTGGCTAGTAGATTCCTCCATCCAACTAGTAGATGGGCATCTTACAGTACATGCACTATGGCTAGCACGAGTCCCAGATGCCCTTGTATTATGTTGTGGCACGGTAAACTTTTGAGAAAGCATGCCATATAGATCAAGGTCCTCTGTCGGAATGGTAGGCATGTCACGGACCCTCTCAATGTCAAGGTCATCAATGTTGATCCGTTGCAACTCTGTTGAGTGACTACCACGCTCCAATAAATGCAAGTTGCAGTGGCAATATACAAGCCGTAGCTTATTCCTCTTCTTTGGGTGGAAGAGGGCCATGTACTCCAATTCTTTTCACATAGACCGGCACTACAATCTTGTGAAAGTATTCGAATGGTTAAGTGTCTCTGCATAATAAAAAAGAAAAAAGAGAAATCTTTAATCAATTAAAGAGTTTATTAAAAAATAATTATTAAAGAGGAATGAGTTATTAATTAATAGTGAGTATGAAGTCATGACTTATTAGCTCAGGCATACCAACACCATATCTCTCCCACCATGTCACAGGCATCAATTGCAAAGTCCTTCCTTATTGTGGAACTGAGTGAGCTGAATCTCTAGCTTCCCATCTAGCTCCACATCAAAAGCTCCATACAATCGATCTACATAGTCATTCCAAGCTTTCAGAAGCTCCATATCCAATGATTGTTCTGTAGGTCTCCATAAAGGGTGTAGTAGATTGGCCATCCCATGTATAGTGCAATGGAACAAATCCCACCTCTTCCTCCATACTCCTTTTATTTCCTCTATCCTATGGATAGAAAACAAATCAAGTTAGAAGCAAAAGAATAAGAATGTTGAGAACTTGAATGCACATGTGGCATGCCATATACACATTTGTCACACACACAAATGTGATATACACAATGCATGTCAGGGGAGTACTAGATTGTGCCCTCTGAGTAGAGTAGACAAGATTTTCGAAATATAGTTTTGATTACAAGAACTCCCATGTAGGGAAAATAATACAAGAATATGTGATTGATGCAAGATGTCCCATAATCCGGGACTAATAGGTATGAATAACTCTACTAGAGATGATACGCAAGTGCCAAGATCCCACAACCCGGGATCATAAGTATGAAACACGTTATCTGAATTACAAGAATTCCCTTGAGGGAGATGAACTAGATACTAGAAATAGCTCGAGAAGATCTCGTACTATGAGATTACAAGAGGACAAGACAAGATGTCCAAGAACTAGACTAGACAAGATTGGAACAAGGAACAAGAACCGGAACCGGAACTGGAACTTGGAGAGTACTTGCTTGGCGGTCACGACTCCTTGAGCTCCCAAGACTGGCATTGGAAAGAATCAGTATGTATGTGGCCAAGCCCTCCTTATATAGGATTTCAAGGGAGGTTCCCAAGGGCGGTTGCGAACTGATGATATCATCAATGATGTCAGCAATTTGAACAAGACCTTCAAACGTCAGAATTTAGCAAATAGACAATCGATCTTAGGGTTTTGGCATGTTCCGAACGCAATGGAAGCATTGGTTTCTCTTAATTCTAAACCAATCATGAGATATAGGATTCACATGGAATTTGAGGTTTAGGATGGGTTCCTTTGTGTCCATGACATCACCTCCCCCTCAAGCGACGAGTTCCACGAGGAGCGGTTGTGTGACTCTGAGATCTCCTAAAACTTGAATCTTCATAGCTCTTGGTCTTTGTAGAGTTCTTGATATGTGGTACTAGAACATGATGATGATGGATATCCATGATGAAATTGGAAAGGTTTTGTAGTATATCGAGGTACAAAATCAAGGCCATGATTCTCATGATGGGCAGTACTCCTCTTTGGATTTTGATGATTATCCTTCCGATGTGGGATGGTGATTGTAGAAGTTCTAATTCCAACTTGCTTCTTCTTCTTAGGACATTCGAATACCATATGATCATGATCTCCACAGTAAAAGCATAATCCATTGTCTTTTCGATGTTTTCTTTCCTTTGGTGTAAGTCGTCTGACCCGAATGCTATCCAACTGCAGGGGTTTTGGTTGAGATTCTTCCAACATATGTTGTTGAGGAACTGAGATAAACTTGTATTCTCGATCGTGAACAGAAATCTTCTTCTCTTGTTTTCTCTCAATCAACCTATTGTCATACTCAATTGCTTGATTTATGAATTCATTCAAAGTATGTACCTTGGGCATGGTTAACATGAGGTCCTTGACATCATCACGTAAGCCCCATTGAAATTGGTTGATAAAATAATCCTCGTGCCATGTGAGATCACAAATGATTTGTCGGAATTGTGATGCATAGGTAGATGCAAGTCTATTTCCTTGATGTAGCTTCCTTAGCTTTGTTTCGACAACACGTGAACAATTGGTATCTCCAAACGAAGATGTGAACTGTCGAATAAAGGCCTTGAAATCATGAAAAATATGCATATCCTTCTCAAGGATAGGTGCAAACCATGAAAGAGAAGGACCACATAATAGAGTTCCTATGAGTCCTACTTGAGAAGCATCTCTGGTACCTGTCTGGTTGCATCCTTATGAATAGCTTCACTTGTTGCACAAATCCTCAAAACTTTGATCTTGTCCAATCAAATTTCTTAGGCATGCTCACTTTTGAACTTTTCTTCGTGTTAGTTATCATGGGGTACTTGAAGAAGATTGATTTACAATGATCTGCAACACTTGGATTTGCCTTTGAAGTTCTATGATTACATCTTGAATATTCTGTTGCTGAATCCTTTGTTGGATTTCTCGTATCTCTTGGACTTGTTGTTGAATAACTTTAAGTGCAGAAAATATTTCTTCACGAATAATCTCCATGGTGCTTGGTCTTGATGAAGTTAGTCTTGCCAAAATGTTAGGGGAGCACTAGATTGTGCGCTCTGACTAGACTAGACAAGATTTTCGAAATATACTTTTGATTACGAGAACTCCCACGTAGGGAAAATAATACAAGAATATGTGATTGATGAAAGATGTCCCATAACTCGGGACTGATAGGTATGAATAACTCGACTAGAGATGATACACAAGATCCCAGAACCCGGGATCATAAGTATGAAACACATTATCTGAATTACAAGAATTCCCTTCAGGAAGATGAACTAGATACTAGAAATAACTCGACAAGATCTCGTACTATGAGATTACAAGAGGATAAGACAAGATATCCAAGAACTAGAATAGACAAGACTGGAACAAGGAACAAGACAAGAACTTGAACCGAAACTTGGAGAGTACTTGCTTGGCGGTCACGACTCCTTGAGCTCTTGAGACTGGCATTGGCAAGGCTGAGTATGTATGTGGCCAAGGCCTCCTTATATAGGATTTCAAGGGCGGTTGCAAACTGATGATGCCATCAATGATGTCAGCGATTCGAACAGGACCTCCGAATGTCAGAATTTAGCAAATAGATAGTCGATCTTAGGGTTTTGGCACATTTCGGACGCAATGGAAGCATTGGTTTCTCTGAATTCTAAACCAATCGTGAGATATAGGATTCACATGGAATCTAAGGTTTAGGATGGTTTCCTTTGTGTCCATGACAATGCACATATGTCATACACGTGACATAGTACATACATATTACATATATGATATATTATATCACCTAAATTATAGTACACACACATGTGACATATGCTCATGACACATATGACGTACAGAATGCACACACGTCACATACACAATGCACATACACATGGGACATGTCACATGACACATACATAAATGTATTATGTGACATATACATGAGATATATGTCATAACTTATACACACGTGTGACATACACTATTATACACATATATGTGACATGTGACATACACAATGCACACATTAAGAAATAAAATATAGTTACCAACTTACCTCTCCAATGTCAAATAAGGACCTCTCTCAATAGACTCTTCGACTTGGTCCATGAACTCATATACAACTCCAAGCATGCAGCCTTCTCTATCTGCTATGTGTATGAGTGAATATAAGGGCCGTAAAGCCCGCACTAATCCCTCCACATCCCTCCAGAAACTATCATCCAAACATGTTCGTCATACAAGCTCTACCTTTGGACCAGTATGTTCATCCCAAGCTGTCAAATGAGGTGATACAACTATCTGCATGAATTGCCTTACTGCATCAATTGCCTTACTCTTGCTAATCTCTCCATGACTATGCACATGTATGCAAATCTCCTCTTGGAAGGCTTACCAAGTCAATATCACTGAAAAACCTAAATAAAGCAAGCAACTTCGCGAATCTCGTCTTGGCAGGCTTCACCAAGTCAATATCACTAAAAGACCTAAATAAAGCAAGCAACTTTGTTCTCTTTGTGAACAAAGAGACCACTTTAAGCAAGTGTAAAAATGATGTAAATCCATGGTATCGTCCTTGCTCATAGCCACACAATTACTTTCATTTTTGGTGATCACTTGGACTACTTTTTCTACACCAATGTCCATGATAGCTTGACGGATATGGTCATAAATGAACCGGCGTGGTTACATATAAAACAAAATGAATCATTAATCAATTGATAATCTATCTTGAAAGCTAGCACATTACACATGCACATTGCACATGTGACATGCCACATGCACATGCACATGTGACATGCCACATGCACATGCACATGTGACATGCCACATGCACATTGCATATGCACATGCACATTGCATATGCACATGCACATTGCATATGCACATGCACATTGGATATGCATATGCACATGCACATTGGATATGCATATGCACATTGCACATGCAGATGTAGATGCATATTGCACATGCAGATGCACATTGCACATGCACATGCGCATTGCACGTGACATGTGACATGCCACCTGCGCATTGCACATGTGACATGCCACATGCACATGCACATGCACATGCACATTGCACATGCACATTGCACATGCACATTGCACATGCGCATTGCACATGTGACACGTGACATGCCACCTGCACATTGCACATGCAGTGTGCACGTTGCACATGGACAAGTGACAATGCACATGCAGATGCCACGTGCCACATGCAGATGCCACGTGCCATATGCAAATGCCAAGTGCCACATGTAGATGCCACATGTCACATGCAGATGGCACATGCCACATGCTACATGCCCCAATTCTTCATAGGTATGTTGGAATTTGGGGCCACAGGATCTTCCAATACTAAAAACCTTTGAGCATACACACTTAATTATACAAGATGATAAGTGAGAGATAGAAAGAAACTATGAGACAAGAGTAAGTAACATAAGCAAATTGCTTACTCACTAATATAGATGGCCAAATTACAAAATGGGAGTGCTACCAAACCATATGATGGTGCACTCACTAGATGGAAGAATAGACAAGAAGATGATGATATACAGAATTCAGATTATGCTGTTATAATCTGAGTATGTGTGAAGCGAATGAGCAAATTAGGATTCAGAAACCCTAAAACAGAATATAGGATTAACTTACAAAAGATAGCTGCTCCAAACTTGTAGAAGACTCCTTGCTCCAAGAGAATAGTCTCTTCTTCACCTCTCCTTAGCCTCCAAAGCTTCAGAACTCCAAAATTGACACTATAGCAGCATTAACTCTTGCTTGAATATCCAAAAGTGATCCCAACATGTCTCTTATATAGGCTTGGCATCCATGAATAAAGCATAGCGAAAAAAGTAGCGAAAAAGCTGATCACAAAATTAAAAAGCTGCCATTGTATTTTTGTATGTTTATCGCAAAATTTTGCTTTTCGCAAGTCATAAAAAATCTATCGCTATTTTTAGTGGTGCTTTATTTTTTATCGTTCTAATTTGTGCTTTTGCCATCCCTAAAATTATAACCTAGCATTTTTTTTTTTTTTTGGTGTTTTGTACATCAAGAATCTCAGAAATATGCATCCATCATTTTAGGGCAGGAATTAGGATTTGAGTTTTCTCCTAACTCTGACTCTGATGATAGAATGAAGCATATTACTAGATAGCTCTCATGAAGCTCTATCTATCTAGCCTAAAAAAGTTTTACCTAAAATGTACAAAAAAATGTCTAAGTCCTAAGTTGGATTCGTTGGAAATGGACCATATGTACATTGATTTCCAACAATCCCTCCTTCAATGTCATACTGGTACAAGCTTCGGTAACCTGCACATCTTCTCATGACTATCTCTAGTCAATGCTTTGGTAAATATATCTGCAACATTCTCACTAGAAGGAACATAAACCAGCTCAATGTGCTTCTTTGCTATTTGTTCTCGAATATAGTGGTAGTGAACGCCCATATGTTTTGTCCTTGCATGATGCATTGGATTCTTTGCTATAGCTATTGCACTCTGGCTATCTGAAAATATGTGAATGGGTTCATGTACTCTTACATCTAGTTAACTGAAAATCTTTTGCAACCAAACTGACTCCAAAGTAGCTATAAATGCTGCACGATATTCAGCTTCACATGATGAAGTTGCAATAGTCTAAAAATACTTTTGGTAATAAATGTGTAGATTTTGAAAATACCATAGCCCTTCGTTGTTGGATTCTGCATGAACCTTGATACTTGAGAAACTGCAAACTATATATCTTGACGTGTATTACAAAGATATATCAAGCACCCAATTGCTTGACAATATGAAGTAGCATCAAATGACTCTTCATTTGCTACTATTTGTAAAGATGCGTTTTGATCCATAGTTGTTTGCATAGGTTTAGAATCAGTCATCTGAAACCTTTCTAATAGTTTCTCAATGTACTTCTGCTGTGTCATATAGATACACTCATCTTTAAATAGATACTGAATCCCAAGATAATAATGCAAAATTCCATAATCATTTACATCAAATGTCTACTTCAACTGCTCTTTGAACATTTGCAAATCTTCATCTCCGGGACCTGTGACTATAATATCATCCACATAAATGATTGCTATAATCATCAAACCTGTTTCAGCTTTGACATAAAGAGTTGGAGCTGCATCTGAATTATGGAAACCAATGGATAAAAGATATGTGTGTATCTTTTCATACCATGCTCTAGGTGCCTGTTTTAATTCATACAAAGCTTTTATAAGCTTACACACTAAGTGTTCTTTACCTGTTTCTTCAAAACCTTCTGGCTGCTGAACATATACATCTTCATGTAAATCTCCATTTAGAAAAGCAGTCTTTATATCAAGTTGATATACATTCCAACCAAAGTATGCTCCTAAAGCAAGTATTGACCTAATAACTGTCATCCTAGAGGTAGGAGCAAATGTCTCATCATAATCAATACCTTTTTGTTGTGCATATCCTTTGACAACTAATCTAGCTTTGTACCTGTCAATAGTACCATCTGCTTTCCGTTTGATTTTGAAGATCCACTTACACCTATAGCTTTCTTTCCCTTTGGTAACTCACATAGCTGCCAAGTTTGATTCTTATGAATAAAATCAATCTCTTCTTGCATAGCTTTTCTCCAAATAGGAATGTTAAGTGCATCTTTAGCACATGCAGGTTCATCTTCAACTGTTGGGAGTGCTAACATATCATGAAACTCAAAGTCTTCAGTAAAACTTACATGATCTTTTTGTTGTTGTTGTTGTGTAGTCTGACTCCTTGTTCTTCCTATGAAAGTGTTTATACCACTATCTTTCCATGTCTGATATAACCAAGTAGGTGTATCCTTAAATAGTGGTGATACTCTTTTTGACTCTTCAGTTTCCACTGGTTCTGGAATGTGTCCCCCTGAGGTACTAGGACTTTTTGGAACTCTAGTACTTTCTTCCATTTTTGAAACTAAAGTCTCATGTGGAACTGATTCTGTAGAAGGTTGTGAAATTCCTCTTTCTTCAATCCTAGATATTTTAGCTCCCTCCCGATATGGCTGAACAACATGTACATCCAAATTCCATCTAAAAAATCCATAGTCATTTTCACTAATGAACTCTGGAATTTTTGCTTCTTTATCATATATCATATTTTCAGCAATATATGCATTGCGTGAAAGGATAACTTCACCTGTCCCTGGAACATAAAACCTATATCCTTTACTTTCAACATGATATTCAATAAAAATAGCTTTTTTTGCTTTTACATCTAGTTTGCCACGATCCTTTTTCTTAATATGAACATAAGATAGTGATCCAAATACTCTGAAATAACTCACATTAGGTTTTCTTCCATAATATGCTTCATAAGGTGTAATTACCTCTAAAGCTTTTGTAGAAGACCTGTTTAAAATGTGATTCGCTGTATGCACTGCATCAAACCAGAATTTTGGTGAAAGCTTCTTGGATGCCATCATGCTCCGCATCATCTCGACAAGTACTCTATTCCTTATTTTTGCAACACCATTTTGTTGAGGAGTGTAAGCAATATTAAGGTGTCGAGTAATACGTTTTCCTTCAAGAAATGTCTGAAACTCATTTGACAAGTATTCTCCACCTCTATCACTTCTGAGAATCTGGATAGTTTACTGACTTTCATTTTCAACCATAGCTATAAATTTCTTGAATGTTGGAAAGACTTCTGACTTCAACTTAAGACCATAGATCCATGAATATCTTGTAAAATCATCAACATATAAAACAAAATACCTAGAACCTTGAATAGAGTCTGCTCTCATAGGTCCATTCACATCTGAATGTATTATCTGCAATTTCCTGGTAGCTGTAATATGACCATGCTTCTTGAAAGGTAGTTTATGCATTTTACCTTCAAGACATCCTTCACATATATCTGAATCATCTGGTAGCTCGAATGAGGGTAAACTCTCAACCATACCTCTATCTTTGATACTCTTGAGAGCTCCAAAACTAATATGTCCAAATCTTTCATGCTATAACTTCATTTCTTCCACCGATGAAGAAGATTTGACAACATATGCTTGATTGATTTTTGACAAAATAAAAATCCCTCCTTTGTGCTCACCTTGTAAAATAACCTTCTCTTTTTTGTGTGACAAAATCTTACAAAGATCTCTTTCAAATACAACTTTGTAACCATCTCCTAAAAATGCAGATATATATAGCATATTCTTCTTCATGTCAGGTACATATAAAACATCTGAAATCTGAAAATTACCACCTTCTCTTGACTTTATGGTTACTGTACCTATTCCTACAACATCCAAATCATTGCCATCTGCAATAGTAACTCTTCTAGTTGAAGAATAGGAAAGAGAAGAAAATACTTCTCTGCATCCTATCATATGCTTTGTAGCACCTGAATCAAATATCCAAGGATCTGCTGAAAGAACTTGTAAAGCTATCTGATCGAAAGAGACTTCCTCAATGATGATACAGGCATAAGAATCACCTTGAGATTTCCCTTTTTTATCATCTTCTGCAACATTACCTGATGCCTTTTTCTTTTCTGCTTCAATCCTTTTTTGACAAACTGCTATGAAATGTCCAGGTTTCTTGTTATAGTGTCAAGTGAGCTTTCCTAGCAGGATTTCTCCTCTGAAAAAGATTCTCAAGCTTTAACCAAGCTTGTTTAGAACTTCTGCAAGATCTGATTTGTGGTAGAATATGTTTTTTAACACTCATTGCTATGAATGAGAGGGCTAAAGCATCTCTAGCATCCCATCTTGCTTGTTCTTCAGTAGGAGGTACTCTGGGTAAGGATCTACCTGTGACTCTGGATGTAGAAGTGGTTACCTCTTCTTCAGTTGGTTCTTGATGAGTTGTGATTGCAACACCAGTTCCTCTTGAAGTTGTTGTATCCTCTTCTTCGCCTTCTCGTCTTGGTCTTGATAAAGATCCATTGAAGATAGTCCATAAATCCTTTGTCACTAACAAATTCATCATCATGAAACTCCACATAGGATAATTAGACGATCCATCCAACTTGTCCTCAATCTCAATTCTATACTCACTCATCTTAACTAAGTGTGTATGTCAATTATGCTCTGATACAAAGTGTTGGAATTTGGGGCCTCAAGATCTTCCAATACTAAAAACCTTTGAGCATACACACTTAATTATACAAGATGATAAGTGAGAGATAGAAAGAAACTTTGAGACAAAAGTAAGTAACGTAAGCAAATTGCTTACTCACTAATATAGATGGCCAAACTACAAAATGGGAGTACTACTCAACCATATGATGGTGCACTCACTAGATGGAAGAATAGACAAGAAGATGACGATATACAAAATTCAGATTATGCTGTTATAATCTGGGTATGTGTGAAGCGAATGAGCAACGAAGTGAACCTAACCTCTCAAGGAAGTGCAAGAAATCTGAAAATAAAAAAACCCTAATTCTGAAATTAGGATTCAGAAACCCGAAAACAGAATATAGGATTAGCTTACAAAAGATAGCTGCTCCAAACTTGTAGAAGACTCCTTGCTCCAAGAGAATAGTCTCTTCTTCATCTCTCCTTAGTCTCCAAAGCTTCAAAACTCCAAAATTGACACTATAGAAGCATCAACTCTTGCTTGAATATCCAAAAGTGATCCCAACATGTCTCTTATATAGCCTTGGCATCCATGAATAAAGCATAGCGAAAAAAGTAGTGAAAAAAGTAGCGAAAAAGCTGATCGCAAAATTAAAAAGCTGCCATCGTATTTTTGTATTTTTATCGCAAAATTTTGCTTTTCGCAAGTCATAAAAAAATCTACCACTATTTTTAGTGGTGCTTTATTTGTGATCGTTCTAATTTGTGCTTTTGCCATCCCTAAAATTATAACCTAGCTTTTTTTTTTTGTGTTTTGTACATCAAGAACCTCAGAAATATGCATCCATCATTTTAGGGCAGGAATTAGGGTTTGAGTTTTCTCCTAACTCTGACCATTGATGATAGAATGAAGCATATAACTAGATAGCTCTCATGAAGCTCTATCGATCTAGCCTAAAAAGTTTTACCTAAAATAAAATGGCTAAGTCCTAAGTTGGATTTGCTGGAAATGGATCATATGTACATTGATTTCCAACAATGTAAGCTCTTGCCATCGGTAGCCTAACAATGATATCTTTTCAATGGCATTTCTCCATGCTGGTGTCCGTGCAACATTGAAAGACAACCCACATTGTATAAAAGCCTTCATGATGGCTTGTGTGGCTTCTTGTTTATGTTGTTTTTGCAAGCTAGCACATATAGAGGCTTCTCCAAGAGAGCCATGTGGGTGCCCTTGATAATTGTGCTTTACTCTTGTGCTTTTTCTTGGTGGTTCATGCTCTATGTCAACGTATATGGGCTCATAAGCTTGAGATGCTTGAGTTTTGGGATCACAAGAGCCATGTGAACCGCTTGCATGTGATCTAGCTTGAGATTGTGAAGTCGTATTCCTTCTACCTTGGGATTTTTGAGCCACCCATTCCAATAGCTTTTTCTTGATAGCTTCGAGCATTCGCTCTTTGCAAGATGCAACCCCTATGCCACTAAATTTTGCAAGGTCTTCCTTAATACTATTGACTCGATTGGCTCCACTATAGCCACATAGCTTGCAAGTCCATCTCTCACTACCCCCGAGCCCATCTTGCCTCGGCTTGTGACATATTGCCAACAAACTTGCTTTGCTTTGGGCATGGTGACAGGAGGAGATAAGAGAGCAAGGAAGCTTGGAGGGGATAGCTAGAGCTTTTTTTTTTTTTTGGGGGGGGGGGGGGGAGGGGGGAGGGGAGGGGGATGTGTGTGCAAACTTCAAGCAAGCTTTTTAAGTCGATAGAAAAAATGCACGTGGAGCTTCTCTCAGCTTTTTTGTTCAAAATGCCTCATTGAGGAATGGCCTCATTTGAGGCAAGAAAACTTGCATTGCATCGCAACGCAACATTTTTCATAATGGTCAAATATAGAGATGAGTTTATCTATGATTCAGTTTCAAATTAGAGCATAGTTGGTGTAATAGCAACATTTTTCATAATGGTCAAACATAGAGATGAGTTTATTTGTGATTCAGTTTCAAATTAGAGCATAGTTGGTGTAATGTCTCAATTCAAGTTTTTGCCTATCTTCTTCACCATACCTCAGTGCTGGATTTTTTTCATGTGATAGGAATGAGGATGATTTGTGGGAAGTATGTATGGTCTAATGTCATTTGGGGGGGGGGGGGGGGGGGATGGAGAAGCATCAAGATTTTAACATTCTCTCAATTGCAGCCTTTTTTGGTGAGATGAGAGTGAAGCTTTTTAGAAAGTATCAGAATTATTCACAAATTTCACAGGGATATTTTTTCCACGTTGCACATTGTAGTGGCTACTCCCATGACAAAGACAATGCTTATCCTTGCTATGGTTGGCGGATTGCCTTAGCTGATAGGGTTAAACAAGGAAGATGGAGTAGGGGCTTCCTTTGTTCGTATATTGAGGGGTTTAACTCTTTGAGCCATTTGATGATTGATTGTGTGAGAGTGGCTTCTCTTCCTTCCCCATTAGTGTATTCGGTTGAGTTTTGTTTCTTCCTCCTTGGTATGGAGCTGGCCAAGTTTGTCTTGCTTGGTTGCTTTCTTGGTGAGGTTGCGTTTAGATATATGAAAGCTCTGTATGGGGACAAAAGCCCCTTTTTCCTTATTCGAACCTTTGGGGGAGATTGTGTTTTGGGATATAAAAGCTCTTTATGGGAATTAAAGCCCCTTTTTTCCTTATCCGAACCTTTGCTCTGTGTG
>CM035441.1:36013268-36160768 GCA_020310875.1 Ceratopteris richardii | reverse complement strand
CATGATCGTCATTGAGAGATGTCTCTATTTATTGCTTAGGGATTCGATATGGTTTTGTGATGTTGAATATTCATAGGCAAATAGAATAAATAAAATTCAATCATTTCAATGATTTCATAAATGATAACATGTCTCCAAGTTGAAAAGTATTTGTCCTCAGCTGAAATAGAAATCAAACATGGACGACAAATCCCATGTCACATCACTAAATGAAAACAAGCATGTTCTATGTGACAAATAAAACATATGCATGGAATTCAACGTTGGATCTTTCAAACAAATAAATTAATGTGTTTATGAATGATATACAACAATCAAGCAATCATAATGTAGTGTTGAGTGATACTTTTTGTATTCATTGATATTCTTACATTTTTTTTTTTATTTTACTAAATATCTAGGATATTGAATTCTTGATAGTTTTTTGGGTACAATATATTCCAGGATTATTTTAGAAGCTAAAATTTTATTATCATCTTCAACTAATGGTGGATGTTTAATAATAGGATTCATAGGAGTTGTTTTGAATGGTTTCAAAAGATGGATAAAAGTATCTCTAATTTAAAAGACTTTTCAATAATTGTTTTTGTATGATTCAAAACGGATCATAATTTTGATGCTATTTTTACTTAAGGCTGATGTTTAATGCTCTTCTTTCTATGCTTAATTATGTAACCATACATACCAAATGATTTTCATTAAATTTTTTTGAGATTCTTTTCTTACCAGCTTTCTAGTATATCATTCTTCTCTTTGTTTAATACTTTCATGAACTTCTTGAAGTTATTCAATATGATCCTTATCTAAGGAATCAACCATGGGGAAGAATAAAACTTTGGGCTTGGAGGTTTTTTGTCAAATAAAACTTCAAATGGTGTGTAGATCAATTTCTTGATCTATATGCTCGATGTGGTGTGTCCTCTTAAGTGCAATATCCACTATGGGTTGCAATTTGAAGACTCAATGGGGAAGAAAAATAGCATATACAATGTCACAGTGAAATAAGAGAAAGAAGTTGAAATTACGAGTACAAACAACTTAAAAGAGGATTATATAAACTTTGGGCAATCGGTAGGAGACATAAGCATACACCTTCATTCTAAGTGATGGACTTCGGTTCCCTAAACATACATGCTCAAAATCTAGTTTTCCAACTAGCTGCTCAAGAGATGATTGGCCAATCACTACTTGCCCACTACTCACTCAGAGTGCCAAGCTAGTTGATTCCAAATCTACCAAGTGGAGCACTAGTGGTAAGCTAAGAGCTCTACACACACAAAGAGAAGGCAAAGTTGCAGGAGTGCATTCCTTCCTCGAGTCTCTCTCTGAGCTTCTCTGAGCTTGTTCTTTTGTTGAAGGAGAGGTCTACTTATATAGTTTTTCTGGAAGTGAAAGATAGCACAAGTGGACGAAATTAGTTTCTTCTTTGGTAGGCTCTCTGACAATTTTGGTACTTTGGAAGCTTCCTTCTTGGTCCACTTTTCCCGCACCGCCAATATCTTCCAAATTTTGGTATTCGGCACTGTCCACCATCCATGAGTTCTCCGCATGCAAGTGGCTGAAAATTTAGACCACACGGAAATGTGGAAAATTTAGTCGCTTTTTTCAAGTGAAAAAGTAGTCTAAATCAAAAGTACACAATATTCTTAAAAAAATAGACTACTTTTGAAGTAAGTAGACTAACTTCATTGAAAAATGGTGAACTTTTGAGTAAGTCGACTAACTTGTAAAATTTTACTAAAAAAATAGACTAGTTTGAGAAATTGGTCAACTTAGGAAAATTAGACAACTTAGAGAGTTGGTGAACTGGGAGAATTAGACAACTTAGGAAAATAGGTGAAATAGGAATTAGGCAACTTGGGAAAATAGGTGAAATGGGAATTAGGGAACTTGGGAAAATAGGTGAAATGGGAATTAGGGAACTTGGGAAAATAGGTGAAATGGGAAATTTGGCCTTCTTCATGAGTTGGATCCCCCTTCTACCATTTTATTGCTCTTTGCTTCTTTTGCTTCTCCTTTTGTTCGAAGTCGAGGTAACTTGCCTTGTGCTTCGCTTCTGCATCTTGAAAAGCAAAAAATACATTATTTTAAGGGTGTATCAAAGTACCTCGCTACATGTTGCCCACCACTTAGACATTCTCCGTCCTCGGAGAAAAATAATTCTCTCTCTCTCTCTCTCTCTCTTTTCTTTTCTTCTTTTTTCTCTCTCTTTCTTTCGTTCTTTTTTTTTCCCTCTTCTTCTTCTTCTTCTCTTTTTTTTTTCTTTTGTGAAATGTATGTGAGAGATAATATGGAAAAAAGGAGACATTTGTAAGTAAAATGCAATACATGCTTCTTACAAAAGGAAGTAACTAGACAAAATGATGGCCGATACAAAGTAAAAAGAAACATCTAATGCTATCCACCGCCATTCCTAACTAGGGTGCATTTTCTGCCGCCATAAAGAGAGTTTTTGCCTTGTCGTGGATGTCTTTATAGAACGTTGCTTCCTTCCGTAGCTTCTCGTTCTCCTCTTTGAGTTCCTGGTTGCTTTGCTCTAGTTGGTTGTTGCGGTCTTCTAAGTCTGTGATCCGTCTGTGAAGCTTAAGTACTTGTTGGTTGGCCTCCCCCATAAATGAAGAGATTCGTTTGTGATAGTCATGGAGTAGTGAGAGAGATTCTAACGTGTTTCTTGCATGAAGATTTGCTATATGGATGTTTTCTAATGCGGGGAGTGCATAAGTGGAAGAACAAGGTGCGAGTGGAGATGTGTTATGTTAAACGTTTAAATGCGCAACTAATTGTCAGAAATGCGTTTAACCACCTAATTGGGTTCTTGAGAGTGGAAGGGGTCTGTAAAGACAGAGGCCCTATACTTGTTTCCCAAAATGACTTCACACCACAATATACTAACATTCAAGACTTCTATCAAGAATTGGTATACCCTTCTCAATCTTTACGGTTCGTCATTCTAACTCTTCCAGAGTCTACCGAACGCATTGTACCAGACTATTAGTATCGTGATACTGAGTTACCTCAGAACCTTTTTCCGAATACACACTACTGTAACACTAGGAACAATAACAGTAGTTCAACCTTCATCGAATAGTTCTCACCGTCAAATAAATCGAAGACACAGAAGGACTCAGTAGTTCCAGACACACAGTGCTGAAGATTCAGTACGCAACTTAGGAAGACCCTTACTGTAGCTTAATCTTTGCCGTATGAAAATAGACCTCAACACTGAAGACAACGCAATACCGATCCGAATACCAAAAACACTACCACAGTTATACAGACTTCACCAAACAACTGGCAGAACATTCCAAGGAGTAACACCACGATACACATAATTAACACAACAATCGCAATAGAGACTCGCAAACGACTCACTCAGACAACAGTCCGGCGATCTACTAGATGTCGAGGAAACTCACACAAGCAGGTATCGATAGACAACAGAACAAAATCAGAACCATACACCACAGTACACTCAAAATGGCTTCAACAACACTACGGCAACGCTCAGTCAATCACCCAGATAGACAGTCTGGTGATCTCTCGGAACGTCCCTATGCGTCTCTTTTTCATTGCTTTATATGAAGATTACAAGGTGTCTGCGTAACAACCTTTCGCGCGTGCGAAAAAAAAGATTCAGTTATACAACTTCCAATCCGGCGGCCGATAACACTGTCACGCACGGTGGACTCGAACCCGCAGGATTTACAAAATTATTGTTCTTCTATAATGCCGTCTAAATATATGTTTCTGGCTAATCTAAAGATTCGGGCAATTTTCTTCTTTAAAGCTTCTAACATCTGTTTTAAAGTATCCGGTTCTACTAATTGGGCATCTACTCTTACAGAACTTAAGGCAATAGCTTCGGTCAGCAAAATTTCTGCTTGCGTTTGCAGAAAAGCCTCTTGTAAGTAGAAATCGTTCGATAAGGCTGCATCTCTGGAAGTCTTCATCTCTGCAAGTTGTTTATCCATCTTGGCCAATCTTTCTTTTTGATTGTCGAGTTGGTTGTCTTTTCTGTCGATCTGCTGATTCTGGAACTGGATTGTGTTGGAGTAGGCATCTCTTTCTCTGCGAAGATATGAGATTACTTTTTGCAGTTGAGCTTCTACAATCAATTTTCGTTTTAGAATGTTGTTAACGTCTGATAAATCTATTTTACATCTTTGAAGTTCTTCAAGTGTTTTCATAGCCAAATCATGCTGTTCTTGGCCTCGTTGTACCACTTCATATAACGTCTGTCTTGTTTCTTCCAGTAGATTTCCTAAGGCGATTCTTGCATCTTTTTTATCCTTGAGTAATTTCTTCAGGTTAATTATCTCTGCATCTGCAACATTCAGCAATTCCTCCTTCTCTTGTGCTGCTGCCAGGGCCTCATCTCGTTGAGCTGTAATTACTTCCTGCTCTTGAAGTTTTGCCTGTAATTGCTTAACTTGTTCATTTAGCGCATGATTTTCAGCCTTTACTTCCTGTAATTCCTCCTGGAGGGGAGTGATATCTGCCTCCATTACTTCCAATTTGTGTTGAAAGTCATCGCGAACAGTATCTGTGACTTGCTTCATTTGTTGCGGCAGTTGTTGTGATAAATTGATCAGGAGTTGACCCATTGATGCTAACTCAGAAAATATGGGCATGGAGGGGAGTGGAAGATGAGGACGAGGTTGGGATGAGGATGCGGTGAGTAGCTGCTTGGAGTTCGGTGGAGAGTAGTTTGGAGATGAGGAAGAAGAAGCAGTGGGTTCTTCGGGACGAATGGGTGGAACATGGATAATTGGGTTGAGTGGAGGCTCCGGTGGGGGAGTGGGAAGAACAGTGTTAGGTTCTATTACCTGTTTTGTGGTTTGTTGTGTGGTGTCAGGGGTGTTGGCAGCTGTGGACTCGACTGCTTTCAGTAGCTATTTGAAAACTTCTTTAACGATTTGTTCCTCATCTCCTTGCTGTTCCTACTCAGATTGTTGCTGAGATGCTTCTTGGGACGAGCTTGTGTCCGAGTCGGTGTGATCCTCCTGTTCTTATTGCCCTTCTGACAAAGACTGTGCTGATGATTCGTGCTGCATAGATGTTGCGGTGTCATGGAAGGTTTCTTCGTCCTATTTTTCTTCTTCTTTGTCATCTTCTTTATTTCCTTCGTCTGAACCTTATGCTTCACTTTCAGATGAACTGATTCTAATTCTTTTTCGGCGGAAGAGTTGATTGACTTCCTCTTCGTCTTCTTCATCATCTTCCAATAATTGGGCCGACTCTTCATGGTGCAGGACCGGGCCTCTGGGTGGTGGTTGTGCTACAAGAATGGCTGGAAAAAGGAAAGATATGATGTGCGGCAATCTGGACCTTGGCATTCCTCCCTTATTTACCTGTTTGATGATTGTAACGCATTCTTTGTGAATGCGGTGGAAGAAGTACGATGCAAAATTTATAGGTTCTCGGGTAGCTAAGTCTATGGCGGAGTAGAAGGGACGAGATATTCCATATGTGCGCTTTTGGAGACTGAGGATGGCTACTAAGAATTGTAGCGTGGATCTCTCAGGTTTAGGACGACAGAGGATGGTGTATTCGTTAGAGGAACTCCTAGGGAATAGTTGGTTCATGGTGGCTATTGGCAGATTCGGGCCATTTTCCTGACCTTGCTGAGGGAGTCTAAACGCCTCAGCAAAAGCTTGGAAGGTGATTACGGTACGGGATGGTAGGGAGGTAATCGACCAACTCTGCTCGTTGGTAGGAGTGGCGGTGATGGAAGTGATTATTTGGGCAAAGAACGGGTGGGATTCCACTGAATGCCACGGCAGTTCAGCGAAATTGGCCAACCCACGTATGCGGAGGAACTCTCCTACATCGACAGGGAGTCCATCACGGAAAGCGGCATATTTTGCCAGAGCTTCCATGGCGCACACAGAAAACGCAAGCACAAGACACAATACGCACAGGGTTTACACAATCACACACAACACACAAACACAATAGCAATTTTCGGCGAAAGGGAGAAGGTTAAGTAGATGCGCTGCAGTGGCGAGAAGTCCGAATCACTAATCATCGTGTGATGTTGAGATGATAAATTCTTAACTTAGGTGTGCATGCATGAGCAGCTGGAAAGGGCAGGGCGGCTGTTGACATAATTAGGTATCAAAACGCGGATATTTACAGACTTATATTATTTTATTAAGCATGCAAAATTAAGAGAAAATAAAAGAAAAGAAAAGGAAATGCAAAATACGCGGCCAATCCGCGGAACGTTCAGTGTGGATTGGATGCTTGTTGATACGGCCGTAGCTTTGATCCATTTATCACCTTAGGAATAGGAATTTCGGTCAAAGTAGTCAAACGAAAATTGGCTGGCCCACCTATTCAGAAATCCGGTAGGGACCAAACCATCGTAGCTTGAATTTTCCAGCAGAGCGATTCGACTTTGCATTGTAGAAGAGTACAAGTTGTCCCATCGTAAGAACTGGAGTCCTTAGATATCGATCATGTGTTCGAGCTTTCTTAACTGAACTTCCTGGATAGTCAGAAAACTTGTCCATCGATGCTCATCCAATTTTCTGAGTGTATCTAGTCGAAATGATAAAGAATCTTCTGGTATCAATTTCTGAGTGAGAGCTACGCGTAGACTTGGCACAACAATCTCCATTGGTGCTATGGCTTCCAATCCATAAGCTAGTTTGAAAGGTGTTAGTCCTGTTGCTACCTTGTAGGTAGTTCGGTATGCCCACAGGATTGCAGGTAACAGTTGGTCCCATCTTTCTGGTGCTTCCAGAATGAGTTTTTGAAGCATATTCAACAGGGTCTTGTTCGTACTCTCAACCAAACCATTTGCACAAGGATAATATGGTGAACTGAATTTATGCGTGATCTGAAAAGAATGTGTAAGTACTTTCATTAAATTGTTGACAAAATGAGTGCCTTGATCTGTAACAAGCTCTAGAGGTAATCCAAAACGCGGAAAGCCATCTTTCATTAGGCACTTTGCTACCGAAACAGCTATGGCAGACTTTAAAGCCCATGCTTCTGCCCATCTAGTCGCATAGTCTGTACAGGTCAGAATATAACGATTATTACTGATGATTGCCAGAGGTGAAATAGGTCCAATGAAATCTAGACCCCACTTCTGAAAAGGTTCTAATGGCAAGACAAGTTGTAGAGGGAAAAAATGGCGTTGTAGGGGCTGTCAAGACCTCTGACAATTATCACATTTTTTGACAAACTGCAATACATCCCTGTACATAGTAGGCCACCAAAGCCCACTCTGCAGAATTTTCCGGTGTGTTAAATCTGTAGCAAAATGCCCGCCGGATGGAATTGAATGAGCCAACATAATGATTGAATTAACTTCGTGTGGAGGAATACAACAAAGTAAAATTTCAGTGTGATCCATATAGTATAATTCCCCAGCAATCAGCCAAAATCGGCGACTAAAAACTGCAATTTTCCTATGCATTATAGGAGATGTTGTAGAAGGAAGGCATCCATCAGTCAAAAAAGTTAACAACTGATCATAGTAATTAGTTGGCACAGGAGGATCTGCAATTTCATCATTAGTTGGTTCAATGCTGTAAATCGCTGGTGTGGTGTCTCAACACCGACTGGAGCTTCACCGAAATCTAAACGAGAAAGGAAATTTGCTAAGGCATGTGAACTGCCTGGCCGATGAATAACTTGGTAATCAAAATCTTGTAAAAGCAGAACCCATCGCGCTAATCGGCCACCTAAATGCTGTTGCCGAACCAGATAGACAAGTGCAACATGATCTACATGAAAAGTAAATTTACGGCCAAGTAAATAATGCCTAAATATTTTGACAGAATATACTTAACCCAGACATTCCCTTTCGGTTACAGAGTAATTCTTTTCAACAGGGGCAAGCCTTCGACTTGCATAGTACACTGGCCGAAACCACTTATCGGTTTGTTGCATTAGAACACTGCCAATGGCAATATCTGAAGCATCAACAAATACATGAAATGGGCAATCCCAGTCAGGAGGCTATAAGATTGGAACCTGTGTTAGTAATCCCTTTAGACGATCAAAAGCAATTTGACATTCCTGAGTCCACTCAAATTGTCGAGGAGTCTTGGTTATTAACCGGTTCAGTGGTATCGCCAAATGAGCAAGCCACCGTAAGTGCCGACCATGCCATCTTACTTGGCCCATGAAGCGCATCACTTCCTTAGGTGTAGTGGGCACAGGTGCTTCTAACATAGCTGTAATTTTATCTGGATCCACCTGTATACCCTGTGCAGATACAATGTGGCCAAGTAGCTTTCCACATGAAACAGCAAACACAGATTTATTTGGGTTCAAACAGAATCTGTATTCTGTGCACTTCTCAAAGCAACACCATAAATGGAACAAGTGTGCTACCATCTTACCGAAAATCGAAAAATCATCAAGATATACTTGCATAAAAGGGGTAAGGTAAGGAGAAAATATTTCCTGAATACACCTTTGGAACATACTGTGGGCATTTCTTAATCCAAACCACATAACAGTACAAGCAAAAACACCCCAATTGGTAATGAAAGCGGTCTTTGGTATATCCTGTTCAGCCATTCTAACTTGATTATACCCACTGTATCCATCTAGGAATGAATACATTTCGTGTCCTGCTACTCTGTTAAGCATCGTGTCAAGAAAAGGTAGCGGAAATGGATCAGGCACCATAGCTACGTTCAGTTTCCGGTAGTCCACACAAATTCGTAGTTGCTTATTCTTTTTAGGAACATTAACAATTGGTGAGATCCATTCAGCATGCTCTACTGGTACAATGAATCCGACTTTGAGTAGCCTATCAAGCTCCGCTTTTACCTGTGATGCATAGTTCGGATTCATCCGGTAGCTGGGTTGCTTGATTGGTTTTGCTTCCGGCTTCAGCATGACCCTGCGTTGATAGATGCGCGGGTCAAAACCTTTCATATCTTTGTAATCCCATGCAAAGACGTCAGAGAACTCTCAGAGTAGATGGATTAAGTCTGCTTGAAATACTTCCGGTAGGCTTTCCCTCATCTTGACAGGACGTGGATGGTCCTCATCTTCTAAATTATAAGTAATCAACTGATCTTCTGGAACATAGAATTGTCGAGACTTCTCTGCATCATCAGCTGGCTTAAAAAGTTGTTGTAGATCAGCGTCATCTATAGCAGTGGTATCTTCTTTCTTATCTTCTTCTGTTACAGACATCACCGTACAGACTATAGGATTCCAATTATCTACAACAGATTGTAGATCAACAGTTCCTAGGGAGATCAAGTCAATGTTATTCTTCAAAAACTCTTCTTCTTCATCATCTGACAAACCATCTAACATATGAACTGGTTCTGCAAAATATGGTCTAGCATGCAATTCGCAAGGCTGTATAGCATCTAATTTGATAGCATATTTACGATTATTGTCTTTGAAAGTGAGTTCCTGTGCAGACCAATCTTGTATAACCTTAGCTTGCTTCAGCCAAGGACGGCCAAAAAGAAGATTATAATCAAGGGTGGATTCTGGTAATTCTAGGACGACAAAGGTCATTTTAAATGTGGTACCCTGCAAAGTTATTGGCACATTTCGGACAAGTCCTACTGGATGGACCCTTGACTTGTCGGCCATTCTGACAAAAAACTGGACTGGTTCGATTTCGGTCCATCCTAACTTCTTACACAGTGCAACAGTAGCAATGTTGACACCCGATCCTCCATCAATTAGTACCTGTGTAATTTTATGATTTTTATACCATACCGTAATTAAAGGAACCGAATGATCGACCGTAGAATCAGGTTCCGGTTGCACTGTCGCTATTGCTGGAATGCAAGAAGGTACAGGACTGAACTGTTGTTGGAATTGTTGCCGAATTCGTGGTACTAGTGCAAGTAATTGGCCAAGAGGAAGAGTAATGGATGCTTTAGCTAAAATTTCCTAGGCCTTATGTGATTGAAAAATTGTGTTTTCCGCACACTCTGAAGATGATGCGCCGGCTGAAGATGATGTATCTGCCAAAGATGATGTGCCTGCTACTGAATTAGAATCTTGTTTTTGTGTTCCTTCCTTGTTTAGCGGAGCCTGGATCACCGGAATAGGATCTGGAAGCATTGGAGGTTCGGCGGTGGTCCATTGACTAACCTTATCATACATCCTTTGTTGTTCACGTATGCCTGGTTCAAATACTTCTGCTGCTGGTTGCAGTTGCTTACCAGATCGAGTCTGAATTACTGTAGCTTGTGTTTCTACTGGTGTGATTTGTACCATATTAGTCATTGGGTTTTGACGTTCTTTCTTCCTCTGATCATACTCAGCTGCATCCTTACAAAATCTTCTAATGTGACCAAATTAACCACAAAAATGACAGCGCGGTGGTGGCAAATTGGGATTTTCCTGTGCTGGTCCGGCCTGCCAACGGTTTGCATTGTAGTTATTATTTCTCTGTCCTCTGTAATTTCGATAGCCCTGTTGCTGGTTGTTTCTCATTTGCGGAGGTACATAATGATTGGCAGGTTGCCTGGGTTCTTGTATAATTGCATTCACTATTGCGGTTCCCTGCACTTTGGCGTTGTATGCACAGTTTTCGGTGATATGTCCGGTCGTGTTGCAGATAGCGCAAAACAACTGATTAAGTGCACAAGTGGCACTAGTGTGCCTTGAATTCTTACATGTGGTGTAGAACATCTGTCTGGTCAGATCTTCTGCAATATTTTTATTTGCTTTTAACCACTCTAGGTCTTCTGTAAATCCTCTAACCTTGTTTTCAAGCTGCAAAGCCATTGCAATCACTACATCTAGTGTCATAGCTCCTACATAGCGTATGATCATAATCTGTTTAAGTTGCGGAGTCAATCCATTGATAAACCATTGCGTGATAACGTCATCCGGCAGGTTGGCATGTGCTGGTGGTAATTGCCTCAAATGGGTTCTGAATAGGGTGGCATATTCCTGCACTGTTTGATTTATCTTCTGTCTATTGTTTTGCAGGTAGTCAAAAATTTCGGCTGGATTCTTCTTTAACCTGAATCTCTGCAAAAATGCATCCCTTACTGCTTCATAGGTGCCGAAGTGGTTAATATCATATTCTGTAAGCCATCTAGCTCCTTTGTTAACCAATGTCGACTGGAAGACAATAGCTTTATATGCCGGATCAGGCAGATGATTGAGCACTGCGTAACTTATCTCAAATGTGCGTACATGAGCATCTGGGTCATCTCCTGGAAATCCACCGAATTTAGTGTATGTTACTCCTGTTGGAGTTGGCCGTGGTGGAATTAGATATTGCTGTGGCTGGTGCTGCTGCGGTTGCTGTTGTTGTTGTTGCCCACTCATCGTGCTGGAGGTTGTATTGTGACTACACTCTGTATCCCGAGGCGGAATATTTGAATCGTCGGAATCTGTATCGTCAGCCTGTGCACTTTCCGGTTCGATAATCTTGTTTAGTATGTTTCGAATCTTAGTTTCGAACAAGCTACCTTCCTTCTTGATGTCAATTGTAGGAAAGCTTACGCCCAATAGCGGCGATTGGACAGAAGATTCACCAAGAAATGGTAAACCGTCACCAAAAAACTGTGAATTCTCAGTAACTTGTATCGAAATAACACCAGAAGGTGTCGATTTTTCACCAAAACGAAGTGCTCCTTCTCGTTCACTGGTTTCTTTGGCCAAGACGTTTCTATTCGTAAACAAATTTGAATCTTTACCTAATGGTGTTAAACTAACTTCATGCTACGTCCCGGTAGATTCTGGAGTTACGATACCATTGACAGACTGTGCCGAAATCGCACCGGAATCTGCCAGAAATGTAGTGCGTTCCACCGGAATATGGCCGGAATCACTACTAAGGTTCTTCACTTTCTTGACAACTGGGTTAGACCTATATGCGCTTCTACCTCCTGAAGGCGTCCTTAGCAAATTAGGTACCCAAGGCTGTCGGTTCTTCGGATACGTTTCACCGGATCTAGTAATCGGCATGTATCATTTTTTTTACTAATCGCGTACTATTACTGTCGATTTACAATCTATAGTCGTGTTACCACAATCGATTTGCAACAATCTGATCTGTTGCCACCTTCCCACAGACGGCGCCAGTGTTAAACGTTTAAACGCACAACTAACTGTCAGAAACGTGTTTAACCACCTAATTGGGTTCTTGGGAGTGGAAGGGGTCTGTAAAGACAGAGGCCCTATACTTTTTTCCCAAAATGACTTCACACCACAATATACTAACATTCAAGACTTCTATCAAGAATTGGTATACCCTTGTCAATCTTTACGGTTCATCATTCTAACTCTTCCAGAGTCTACCGAACGCACTGTACCAGACTATTAGTATCGTGATACCGAGTTACCTCAGAACCTTTTTCCGAATACACACTACTGTAACAGTAGGAACAATAACAGTAGTTCAACCTTCACCGAATAGTGCTCACCGTCAAATAAACCGAAGACACAGAAGGACTCAGCAGTTCCAGACACACAGTGCTGAAGATTCAGTACGCAACTTAGGAAGACCCTTACTGTAGCTTAATCTTTGCCGTATGAAAATAGACCTCAACACTGAAGACAACGCAATACCGATCCGAATACCAAAAACACTACCACAGTTATACAGACTTCACCAAACAACTGGCAGAACATTCCAAGAAGGAGTAACACCACGATACGCGTAATTAACACAACAATCGCAATAGAGACTCGCAAACGACTCACTCAGACAACAGTCCAGCGATCTACTGGATGTCGAGGAAACTCACACAAGTAGGTATTGATAGACAACAGAACAGAATCAGAACCATACACCACAGTACACTCAGAATGGCTTCAACAACACTATGGCAATGCTCAGTCAATCATCCAGACAGACAGTCTGGTGATCTCTCGGAACGTCCCTATGCGTCTCTTTTTCATTGCTTTATATAAAGATTACAAGGTGTTTGCGTAACAACCTTTCGCACTTGCGGAAAAAAAAGATTCAGTTATACAACTTCCAATCTGGCGGCCGATAACAATTAAAATGCATGGGTTGGGTGGAGGTGGAGTGTATATGTGAACCTGAAGGGGTAACTAAGATGGTGGGGGAAGGTGAGCTTGGTGATGGCATAGGAGGAGGTATGGGGATAGGTGGGACTCTAGGTATATGATGAGGTTGAATCGAAGGTGACATAGAAGGCTTCTACAGCGGATCAGCTCCATCCTACCAAGTCAATGTTATCTCTGTCAATAAGGGAAAGCAACCAGTAATTCATTCAAGTAAGAGAGAAGAGAGCAACACTCTTAATTATCTAGGTATCCAATTTTCTCTTGTAACTCACAATGGGACTTATCTGAGAAAGAGGACCCGAATGTGTGTGATGCCCCTAGGCAATTTGGACGAATTCGTTCACCTAAAGAAGTTGACCCATTTTTTAAAAATGGTCAAGTTTAGCAAGTCGACTTAAAAGAGGAGCAAGTGACTGAAAAATTTGACCAATTTTGTAAAAATGACCACGTTCATAAAGTAGACCAATTTTTGGAAAATGGTCAACTTGAAGTTGCCCAAACTTTTAAAAATAGTCTACTTAAAAAAGGTCAAATTTTTGAAGTCGACTTATTTTCCTAGGATGACTCAATTCAGGAAAATAGACTATTTTTTGAAATCGACTCTTTTGCCCAGATTCATGCTACTCCACTAAGTGATCTTGGTCAACTTCATGGAGATGTTTCCCTGCACAATCATGGACCAGAAAAAGAAACCCCAAGCTATGCTCCAGAGTTAGAACCTTATTCACGACAGAGAGAAGAAGGAAATTAAGAACTCAATGCACGCCCATCCTTCAGCTTAAGTCCAGAAGCTAGAGTGGTGGCATTGCAAGAAATGGATCGAGAACAAGGGGTGCATACTAGAGCCCAGAAAAAGAAAGCAGAAGCAAGGGTCCTCCAAGAAAAAGACTCAGGTACGAAAAATTCTGAAGTTTTGCAAGAAGTAGACAAATTTTTTGAAGAAACAATGAGGGAACTCCATTCATGTAACAAGCCTCCTCTACCTTCTCCAATACCATCCATCATCAAGACAGAGGAAATATTAAAGAACACCTTCCAGTAGGTATCATTGTATGATCTATTAAGACTGGATGAAAGGTTTAGAAGTGAAGTATAGGGATCATAGAGACATTGTCTCCTCCGACAATGCTTGCAATAAGTGGTGGGCACACTCCAACAAACTTGATGAAGGCTTCAATTTTCGAGAACTTCACAAAGGTATCAACCAACTCTCTAACCGACTTCAGGAGTCCATGTCTATCAGTCACTATATACGGAATAACTATAAATGGAGAAATAATCGAGGGAGGTTCAGGCATAAATCTCATGCCTGATTTTACCCTCAAATCACTTGGACTCCAACTTTCAGGTGAAGCGAAGTTCACAATCACCTTGGCTGACCAAAGTCAAGTTAAACCTCTTGGTATTGTAGAAAAGGTACCGGTAGAGATGGATGGGCTGACATTCTTTTTAGATTTTGTGGTGTTAAATCTACCGTAGGTCAATGTAGGCTTTCCTCTACTCATAGGGAGGCCATGGCTAAGGCACATCCAAGCCATGCATGATTGGGGAAATGATACCATTTTAGTTAACCTGCCGGGGCAAGTACAGAAACAAGTACATTTAGATCCGAAAGGATCTGATGGAGGTAATGCTCATTCCTTCACTATTCTCGAAGAACAACACATTCCTATCCTGGAACCAGGTAATGAAATTGAAATAAACGATGACCAAGATCTTTTGGAATGGATGGAAGCCTTTCCATGTTATGGCATATCTATTTGTGAAGGGGAGTCTGAACATATAAAAACTCTTGGGCTTGGAGAACCGGTCATGGACTTGAGGAGAGGAAAGAAAGGAGTCTCGAAGGATTTGACCCAAGGGAAGGAGAAAAGAGCTCTAGGAGATGACTTACCGATACCATCCGACATAGAGTGGATGAAAGAGCTTTCACCTTCATGGATGCAAGAAAAGGAATCAAAGATCAACATAGAGGAATCTCTGGCCTATCCAGAATGCATTTTTGAAGAAGAATCAACCATGACATCTCAACCTGTAAGACAAGTCAATCTTGGAAACGAGGAGCATTCACAACCAACCTTACTAGCAACATGGCTTTGGGATCATCTGTCCTTGCTCCATCAGGTAACCACTTTCATGCAAAATTTCAAGGATGTGTTTGCATGGAGTTACCATGACTTAGAAGGGATTCCTGTTCATCTTGGAGAGCATTCTATTCCACTGATTCATGATGCTAAGCCAGTAAGAGGAAGGATTTATCAACTTAATCCAAAGTATGCAGAAGCGGTCAAAAAAGAAATTGAAAAGCTAGAGGAAGCAAGGATCATTGTCCTAGTAGAGCATTTTGAATGGTTATCATCGATGGTAATAGTCCAAAAGAAGCAATCCAACAAGATACGCGTTTGTGTCAATTTTTGGGCTCTCAACAAGGTTACGATTCCCGATGGGTTTTCAACCCCATTTTCAGAACAAGTTCTGGAAGTTGTGGTTGGTCACGCTTTATATAGTTTCATGGATGGATTTAGCAGATACAACCAAGTGATAATACATCCAAAGGACCAAGCTAAAACTGCATTTGTAACTCCATGGGGTACGTATGTATATACTAAGGTGGCTTTTGGATTATGCAATGCTCCTGCCTCTTTCAATCGAGTGGTTTACTCAATCTTCCGATCATTGTTGCCAAAATTCCTGAGAATCTTTATGGACGACTTCTCCACCTTTTCAGGCACTGGATGTTCTACTCTAGTAGAAAACTTCACTGATCATCTTTGTCAATTGGAACAGGTTTTTAGTGCTTGTCGAGAATCCAAATTGGAACTCAATCCAAACAAATGTCACTTTTTGGTGATCGAAGGGACACTCTTGGATCACATAGTCTCAGCAAAAGGCATGGCTCCCGATCCTAACAAAATCAAAGCAATACTTCATATGCCCAAACCAATTAATGCAAAAGAAATCTAGAGTTTCTTAGGACATATTGGCTATCACCGCAAGTTCATAAAAATGTATGCTGAGATAACTAAGCCCCTCTCTAGGCTCGTTAGCAAAATGGTACCCTTTCAGTGGACTCAAGTAGAAGACAATGCATTCACCCTTCTAAAGACCAAACTTATTAGTGCACCTATTTTAGTAGCACCAGATTGGAATGCTACCTTCCACGTTCATGTGGATGCAAGTTCTATAGCGGTAGGAGCCATAGTCATGCAACCTAGCAAAGAACATAAACTTGACCGACCCATTTACTATGCTAGCAGAATCTTAACCAAAGCAGAGCGCAACTATAGTACTACTGAAAGAGAAGCATTCGCTATTGTTTTTGCCCTCAAGAAGTTCCGTCATTATTTGTTGGGAATTCACTTCACAGTCATCACCGACCATCAGGCAATCAAATATTTGCTAAACAAGTCGAACATCTATGGAAGAGTGTGGAGGTGGCTACTCTTATTCCAAGAATTCAACTTCGAACTAGTTCAACGACCTGGGAAGCACCATGTGATGGCAGATCACCTTTCAAGGATTAAAGGACATCTGGAACCAGTTACAGGCATAGAAGATAACCTCCCAGATCAATCTTTATTTCAAGTAAGCACTTACCCTACTTGGTACCAGGACGTCCATCATTTGTTAACTACGGGTACTTGCCCACCTAACATCACACCACTAGAACCAAGAAGATTGCTCCTAAAAAGTAAGAATTTTTCAATCGTTCAAAATACTCTTTTCTGCGTAGGATATGATGGAATCTATAGGAGATGCATTCTGCCACATGAAGTACCACAAATACTAGAAGAAGCCCATGGAGGAACAACTCCATGCCATTATCCAGGTCACATAACAGCACATCGGATCTTACATGGAGGATTATGGTGGCCTTATCTTTTTCGAGATGCAACAGCATATGCAAAGACATGCGACACTTGCCAACGTTGTGCACCAAAACCAAGTAAGCTCAACAACCAACCCTTGCAAATTTCTTTATCATGGAGACCATTCAAAAAATGGGGATTAGATTTTGCGGGGCCAATATATCCCATCACTTCTCCCTCGAATGTGAAGTACTTGTTGGTAGCCACTGATTACGCCACCAAATGGGCAGAAGTTCTGGCGACAAAAGATTGTACTTCTCATACGATAGCCTCTTTCTTGTATGAAAATATTTTCTGCAGGTATGGCTGTCCAATTGAAGTTACAAGTGACCAAGGATCTCATTTTATCAACAAAACCCTAACTGAAATATTTATGAAGTACAAAATGTTTCACAAAAAATCATGTGCATATTACCCACAAGCCAATGGTCAAGCGGAAAGCACGAACAAGGTACTCATCTCGCTCTTGAGGAAAATGTGCTATCTCCATCCCTTGACATGGGGCACTACCTACCTAGGTGTGGTATGGGCATACAGGACGGCATTCAAGGTAACCACGAAACATAATCCCTTCCAGTTAGTATATGGTCTTGAAGCAATAGCTCCATTAGAATTTCTGAAAGGATCAAGTAGAGTGGGACATCCAAGGATTGGTAATTTGCAAGTCATGAGTAACATCAATATGAACAGATTACATCAACTGGAGGAAAAGAGAACAATAGCAGATTCATCTCTCGAGAAAGAGCAGATGAAGCACAAAGCATGGCACGACAAAAATCTGTGGAAGACAGAGATCAAAGAAGGATCATTGGTCCTGCTATATTAACCAAGCTTGTACAACAAGAAAGAAAAGAAGTTATCCACCAGATGGATAGGTCCTTACAAGGTAACAGAGATCCTTCCCCAAGGTGCGGTACGTCTTTCCACTCTTGAAGGGACCCAGATTCCTTTGGTGAACCGTTCACGTCTCAAACCCTACCGAGAATCAGAATGAAATATGAATCACTACTATCGGAACTGTGTACATACCATGTCCCCTCCTTATGCTCTATTAGACTTACTATAGTTCCGATCAATAAAAACCATCATCTCTATCCACTAGCATAAGTTTTTTTTGACATTGAGTTGGAGTCAACTTTTTGGTAGAGGTCGATTTTTTAGTGAATAGGTCGATTGTTTTGTGGAAAGGTCGATTTTTTTCCAAAAATGAAAAAAAGTCGATTTTGTTTTATAGGTCAAATTTTTTCCCAAAGAAAAAGTCGATTTTGTTTTTAGTTGGAAAAGTCGTTTTTTTTTTTTGTAGTTATTGGGTTGATTTAAAAAAAAAAAGGAAGTCGATTTTTTTTAGTGTTTAGGTCGATTTGTTTTTTGGTCATGTTATGTAAGAAAAGTCGATTTTTTTTTAGGGGTCCCTTTTTTTTTTCTTTTTTTTTTTGAGTCAAGTTAGGAAGCGCATGATTTTTTTTAAGTTGATTGGATGTGCATAGTTCATAGTTCATAAGTCCATTGACAATAAGTCGATTTTTTTAAGTTGCTAGGACGATTTTTTTAGGAAAGTCGATTTTTTAAGTGTTTGAGCCTATTTTTTCTTTTTTGGTCAAAATTATATGTCAATAAGGTAATTTTTTTTGTGAAAGTCGATTTTTCTTGGTCAGTTGGTCAAGTTAATATCATAAGTCAATTTTGGGTCATAAGTCAATTTTTGCGCTGCTGCTCATCCAGTCACCTCTGCCATCTGCTCCTTGCCTTGCTTCCGATGTGCCCCTCAGATCCCTCCTGCTGATCTGCCCCTCAGATCCCTCGCCTTGTTGATCTGCTCACAGTCAATCTACTCACAGTCGACTGCTCAGTGTTGATCGCTACTGATTCCAGCTTTTAAGAGTTCTTGCATCCGTTTTAGATGAAATACCGAAATTGATCAAATGAAGCGCAAGAATTGTTGAAAATTGACCGCACGCAGTAGCAAAAGTTCGTTGGTGTTTGTTGTTCATGCTTCTTGAAAAAGCATCAGCTTATGCAAGTGAAAAATCTAGGAACTTGCCAGGTAAGGTGGGCATTTAGCAAGAAGATAAGAGCAACCAACTGTCAACAAAGTAACATGTCCCAATCATCGTCTTTAAGGAATTCAATGGGCAGCAATGACTCCGATGATCAACCATATCAGCAAGATTCTGGTTCAGCCCACTCATCAAGTGAAGGGGAAGATTCACTCACATTGATCGCCCAGGATTCTCTCCCTCCCACATCTTTGCAAGAGATCTTCACAGCGGATGAGTTGCATACTATGCACCTCACAGAGATTGCCAAAGTACCACTTACTAAAAATATTGCAACAGACGAGATGATTGACTTCTTCGAGTCCTTTCCTCACTTTACTGTAGGAACTCTTACCAAGAAGATGGTAAACAAAGTTGTGGGAATGAAAGAGTCAGAACGTCTCATGCTAGGGAGATCATACTCAGGAGTCAACACAAGCAAGGTATGTGAGGAATGTGTGAAGTTTTTCACTGCCAACGACCTCTCTGAAAGGTACTATCATATCTTATGTGCATGCCAGTATTTTATCCTCTTAAGAAGGGTCGAATCCAAGTTTCCATTCAACAATATGGATGCTTGCGACGCCCTTTTGTGTCTTGCCTAGGTGCGTCCATATCCCTTCTAACATCTAATATGGGCATCCATCATGGAAAAAAGGAAAAGGCATGCAGTACAGGTACAAAAAGACGCAAAGAAATTTCACGTATACTCTTCTATAATACTCTTGTGGCTAAAGAATTTACCATCGAGGCTTACGAAAATACAAAAGAATGTGGATCAACCATCTTCCATGAAGCGAAATCCATCCACTCCTATGAGAAAGAAGCTTCGGGTAAAACGAGCACGAGTAAAAAGGTGACGCATTAGAAGACATCTGAGCCCTTCTAATTGGTGAGCAAGGTTATGCTGCAGTAAAAGGTACTCATCCCCCTTCATCTTCACCTATATATGCACGGAAAAAGGCTCCTAATCCTCAGGTTCGCACTCACCATAGTGCTTCATATAATCCACCCACACCACCACCATCTCCTCCTACTATTTCCACTCCACATGCATCATCTCCTATCCAAATTCCTTCACCGTGTAGCTCGAACAGTCCTTCGAATAATGATCCATTATATCCCGGCAAAACCTGCAAGGTGGAGACCCTTCTGGGAGGGGGCATTTTCCTTGAAAATGCCCATATTCGCCACATCTGTAGCACATGATAGGACGAGCTGGTCTTCTAAATGGAGGTTTTCTTTCGTTAGAGGAGTTTACCTGAGGAGTGGTATACATGCTTTCGACTTGAAATCTTGGAGTTGGTAATAGGGGCTGATGTACAGATACACTTGGTTATGCCCAATTTGCTTGCATCCCCTTGAGAAAATAGCAATCCCTTGCTTCATGGCCTGGTTTTCCACAAAATTGACACACCAACATCTCCAGACAATCTTGAGAATAATGTCTTGATTTCTTACATAAGGTGCACCAAATCGATGTTTTTACCTCTTTTTGCATTCTAAGCTCCTCCAATTCTTGTCGTAGTAAAGCTAGCGCTTCATCCCTTCCTTGCCAAGCAGCTTTTTCCTCTTGAAAGGTCTTTTGTAACTTCATGGCTTCTAACTCTCTTCTTAGTTGTGCAAGAGGATCACTTGTGAATTCGTCTGTACCTTCATGTTCTTTGAACTGGACTCTTGCTGCTTCGATCCTTGAGGCTGCAGCTTTGAATTCCTCCAATGATGCATCATCTTGTAGCAACTCTCTAAGCTTTTGCTGAGAAGTTTTTGGTAGAGCCTTCTCTACCCATTTCTTGACTAGAAAATCCCCAGGATTGTGAGGAAGACGAGAAACTAACAACTTTACTCTGGTCATTAATTCAGAGAATGCCTCTCCTTTTTGTAGTTTAAGATTTTCCAATTGATCAAGAATGTGTTCTATGGAGTTACCTGGGGTAAATGTAGTTGTGAAGGTGGTTTTGAGGGCATCCCAGGTAGTGAAGTGTGCTTCATCGTGTTGATTGTACCATCGATCCACGAGCCCTTCAAGAGTGGTCGAAAACAAGGCAAGGAAGGCATCTTCTCACTGATATAAATCCCTACTCTTACATAGGGAAAGAAACCTCCTGACGTGATCATCCGCGTCCTCATGAGGAGCTGCCTTGAAGGAAGGAAATTTGATGTTGATCTGAGAGAGCAAGTTAGTCAAATCGTCCCCCATCGCTGCGGTTTGTGGTCTTTGGTTGTCTGCCATGTCCGTTGAAGGAGGTCTTGAGTGCCGATCAACGGAAAAGAGTTATCAATGGAAACTTTAGTCACTTTTTTCAAGTGAAAAAGAAGACTAAATCAAAAGTACACCCTTTTCTTTAAAAAAATAGACTACTTTTGAAGTAAGTAGACTAACTTCATAGAAAAAAGTCGACTAACTTGTAAAATTTGACTAAAAAAATAGACTAGTTTGAGAAATTGGTCGACTTAGGAAAATTAGACAACTTAGAGAATTGGTGAACTGGGAGAATTAGACAACTTAGGAAAATAGGTAAAATGGGAATTAGGCAACTTGGGAAAATAGGTGAAATGGGAATTTAGACAACTTGGGAAAATAGGTGAAATGGGTATTTAGACAACTTGGGAAAATAGGTGAAATGGGAATTTAGGCATCTTGGGAAAATAGGTGAAATGGGAATTAGGGAACTTGGGAAAATAGGTGAAATGGGAAATTTGGCCTTCTTCATGAGCTGGATCCCCCTTCCACCATTTCATTGCTCTTTGCTTCTTCTACTTCTCCTTTTGTTCGAAATCAAGGTAACTTGCCTTGTGCTTGGCTTCTGCATCTTGAAAAGCAAAAAATACATTATTTAAGGGTGTATCAAAGTACCCTGCTACATGGCATATGCCCAATAGCAGTAAGTGGTGTATTGTTAAATACAAATTGAAGAACTAGTAGTTTTGTATCTCAATTTTTGCGATTACCAATGGAATAACCAATCTTAAATTTTGCTATTAGTTGCATCATATTGATTGTTAGTTTCAAGATGAAACATAGAGCTGAAAGTCACCTATGATTCTAGATCTTTAAACAATGTGAAGCGAAAATGATTATGAAGATGAATATCGTAGCTTGACAAAATAATTTTAGGAAAAGTTTGATGTGAAAAATTATATTTGATAATAATTTAGCATCTTGAGGTGTAGACATTTTGACAAAAAATGAAATATGCATATTTGTCAAATCTATCTACTATTGTCCAAATCATATCATTATGTGAAGATGCCATAGGAAGAACGTTGACAAAATCCATAGAAATTTGTTCCATGGTCCCTTAGGAATGGCTTATAGCATTAGCAAAACAAATGATTAACCATAATGATGTTTAGCTCTTTGAAATACAATGCATTGTGAAACAAAAGTTGCATATGTGAAAATTCATGCACTTTTTACATTATAGACTCTTTAAAACACTATGTAAAAGTTTCTTTTGAAAATACAATAATCCATTATAAAAGCCATTACCATGAATATCATGTGACAGTGAGTTTTGAAAATCATTCAATGTATGTGAACAATACAACACAAATGTGTAAATGGAAATGATATCATTCAATGAATGCCTTCAAATGGCAAGAATATTATCTATATTAGCAAAATATAATCTTTCAAAAGGAAAATGGTTAAGACCATAAAAAATTATCTTAGCTTTCGCAAGTTATTATTGAAGCATAGGATGAGATTTTCAAATAAAACAAGTCCATTTCATATGTCTATGAGAAATCAAGGATTGATTTAGCAAATAATATATTGGTTGTGAACCTATAAGGTAATGCTTCCAAATTTTTAAAGCACATAGAATAAGCAAAATTTCTTTATCATATGTACTAAAATTTGTTTTTAAAGGCTTAAGTTTCCTACTTTCAAAAGCAATCAAATACTCATTTTGCATTAACGTTTCATCTATATTTGACCCATTAACATCAAATATTGCTAGAAATGGGTGTTCAAAATTAACAAATTCACGTGAAAGAGCATGCTTGAGTGTTTCAAATTGTTTTTATTTTGGTTATTCTGATGCAAAGTAATAGTCGATGGAAGAGCTAGATAAACAAATCCTTAACAAACTTATGATAAAGACTAGTTAATCCAAGAAAAGATCATACATCATTAATACATTTAAGAACAAATAATTATTGAATAAATTTTACTTTTTTAGGATTAATATGAACTCTTTGACTAGGAATGATGTTTTCAATAATCAAGTTCTAGATTTGCATATGATGTGTTTTTGCATAAGGAATTCAAGAATGTATCTAAATGCTTTTTATGTCCATTATTTTTTTTACTATAAATCAGAATATCATCAAATAAACAAGAACAAAACTTCGATAATCTAAAGGTATGGCATTCATTATTGTTGCAAATATGGAAGGTGCATTTATGAATCCAAAAGGCATAACCATAGATTCATAATAACCCATTTAAGTTCTAAAAAAGTCTTATATGTATCACTCTTTTATATATGAATTTGATGATAATTAAATTTAAGGTTAATTTTACTAGGAATGGTAGCTGCTCTTAGTTAGTCTAACAAGTCATCTACAAATGGTATGGGATATAGATTATTATTAGTTACTTTATTCGAAGCATTATAATCCATGCACATTCTATAGGTCAAAGAGATGCTTCAAAACTTATAGTATATGTGTTATAGTCAATGCATGGATTATAGTTATGGAAAAATATGTATTTATTATAACATCATATGATTGTAAAGAATCATTTAGAAAATTTTGATTATTGTTATAGGAACCTATAAAAATTTGAACACTCCTTAACTTTTCATGTAAGATTGTATCTAATTCCTTGAATTGTAAAGAGATGGAAAGTTTTTAGTTACAATTCATTAACCAAATACTGAGAAACAAAATCATATGAACTCCCATCATTATGCAGAGTAAAGCAATCTTATCATCAATAGTTTCTTTCATAGAAAGCAATAAATGAATTTAAATTTTCTTACCCACAGTGTTAAGATTATTTTCAACCTTCTCTTTGGTCGAAGTGGAATTGGCATCATCTTGAAGTGCATCCATATTGTGTTGTTAGTCGGCCGCCGAGTGAGACAAATGTAATGACTGCCGGATGTAACGAAGTTCCTTGAATCACGCGCGAAAAGTTGGGACGCGCATCCTGTAAAATTTATATAAAGCAATGAAAGAAGAATGGTCGCAAGAGACATCTTTTCTGGAATTGCCGGATTGTTCGCCTAATTTTCTGTCAGAGTATTGTTTACACTGTTGTGGAGTCTGAGTAATGTAAATGTTGAGTTCTGTATCGGATGCTCACATTGAAGTTCACCGTAACAAGTGATTGAATGACGGATTGTGTGTCTGAGTACTATTATCGTGTTGTATTGCTGCGTATTCTTCAGTTATTGAAGTACCCTGAGTCAGTTTGAGTAGTTATCTGGCTATGTGAATCGAATAGGTAATTTGTTACCCTGTCGGAGTATGTTCTGTGTGTTTCCATCAGACTCATTGCATTCGGTGTAATAACTGTGACCCCGAATATGAGTACAAACTAGTATCTTCGGTAACGTGGACTTTTGAGATCACTGACAAGTGTGGTAACGAATGAATCTGTCAGCTATAGTCTTCACTTTGGTTGATTTACGGTATAATAGAAAAGCTGTAGAATGGACTACTGCTCTGTTCCAATAGCAGAATAGTCTGAAGAAGTTCGATACGCAAGCGTAAAGAAACCCAATATTGTCTAGTTACTGCAAGTAACTAAGCTAAGACGTGCATTAGTGTTTTGTGTTGATATATTTAGGTAGTGATGTGTGTGAACACTCTAGGACCGCCGGGGTATTTTTTTCCCTCTTTAGGAGGTTTTTTTCCCCCGGCTTGTATATAAGCCTATTGCCCTAATGGGCTACTTATCTTTGTACATTCTCTAGTAATACATTCAGTCTTGTGTGTTGTGCTGCAAGCTTCTTCTTCTTCCTTGTGCTGTTCGCGTGCTTCCGCAGACGTCTATCTCCAACAATTGGTATCAGAGCAGGTCGTCGCTTCTTCCAAGGCGCGGTCGACACTCCTCCGTTTGCAGTCTCAGATTCGCACGAAATTTGGTGAGCACTATCGCAGCGCTTGTGTAGGCTATTTCGTCCTTTTGTGCCAAAGGTATATACCAGTTTTTGTTCGCCAGTTTAAGCGTCTCGAAGTCTGCTACAGGTCTAGCAGAACTCGTCTGGGCAGTTCTGTTCAACTTTTTGAGATACAATCAATTTTCTGCATCAAGGTATTTTAGTCACCGGCCATGGCTGAAAGCAGTGATGTATTCCGTATGTTGGTTGTTGAGGATAAGTTGGATGGTACCAACTACCCATTATGGGCTTATATGATGCGACATGTACTGGTTGCAAAAGGATTGTGGAACATTGTGCAGGGTGTTGAAAGACGTCCTGTTACACCTATAACGACAGGTACTGCAAATACAGGTGTTGGAGCTGATGAAGATGGTGTCAAAGATGATATTCCGCAGATTCCTGTTCGTGCTGCTGTTTCTGTTGCACCTACTGTAGAGCAGATTCGTTGGGATGGCAGAGATGCCCAGACACATGCATTGATAGCCTTGTCTGTCAAACGTGCCATTATTCCTCACATTCGCTCTTGCAGAACAGCAAAGGATGCTTGGGATACACTTACCACCTTGTACCAGGCTAGGAATGAGGCTCGTGTTGCTTACCTCCGAAAACAGTTGGAGAGTGAGCACATGAATGAAGGTGATTCTATGGACAATTTTCTTACAAAGATCAAAGACCTGAAAGAACAATTGATTTCTGCTGATGAGGTTATACCAGATAGCTCACTTGTGCAGACCGTTCTGAATGGTCTTCCTGATTCATATCAGAGTTTTGCCTCTACTCTTCGGTTGATGATAAAAGACAATCTGAATGCCTTGTCATTTGAGGAATTAGTCTCTGTTCTGTTGCAGGAAGATCAGTCTAGGTAGAACAGGTCCATTATGCGTGTTGCAGATCAAGCTTTCCTGGCTAGTCAGAAGGGCAAAGGAAAATGGAGCTCTTCTACTAGTAAGCAGAAATCTGCAAATGCTGCATAATCGAAGAACCAGGATAAAGATGAAAAGAAATCAGAAAAGCAGAAATTGTTCTACAAATACTGTAAAGGAAATGATCATATTATAAAGAACTGTCCAAAACTGGCTGCTAAAGAGGCAAAGAAGAAAGAGGCTGGAATGGTTGTTGCAGAGGCCTCTACACCAAAAACAGAGTCTGCAAATCTTATGCAGGAAGAAGAATGGGCGTTTACTACTGTCTGCAGTTTTGACCCATCTTCTCATGATCAGTGCATGTCTGCAGTAGACTCAGATGTTTGGTACTTTGACAGTGGGGCGACCAAACATATTACCTCGCAGCACAGTTTCTTCTCTTCACTCGAGCCTGCCCCTACAGGGAATACTGTCACATGCGCCAATAACTCCTCTTATCCTGTTATGGGAGTTGGTAAGATCATTCTGACTACTGCTGATGGTAGTTCTTTCACTTTGTCAGATGCTTTATTTGTGCCAGGGATAAAAAATAACCTGTTATCAGTTTCTGCATTAGCCAAGATTGGCTTGGTTGTGAAATTCGTTGATGACAGGTGTATAGTCCATGATCTCTCAAATGGCGATGTGATTATTGCTTCTAGAATTTTATGTCGTGGGCTGTATAAGCTCATAGACTATGAAAGATCTGTGAATGATTCGGCATGTGCAGTTCATGATTCTCAGGCTTTGTCAGATGCAAAGCTTTGGCATGCACGATTTGGTCATCTGAATTTTGCTAGTTTGTTACGCCTGCAGAAATCTGAAATGGTGTCCTCTTTGCCCAAACTTGAGGCACCTGGAAAACATGTTTGTGAAGGCTGTATTTTGGGCAAAATGCAACGTTCTTCCTTTCCAAAAGATGGTTCAGTTCGGGCTACGCAGAAATTGCAGCTTGTACATAGTGATGTCTGTGGTCCTATGCAGACACCCTCTTTTGGAAATTACCTTTACTTCATGACTTTCATTGATGATTTTTCCAGGCATGCATGGGTATATCCACTCAAAGCTAAGTCCGAAGTGTTCATGTGCTTCAAACAGTTTTTGGTTTTGGCTGAAAATATGTCAGCATGTAAAATGGGCACCCTCCGTTCTGATCGAGGGGGGGAATATATGTCTTCAAATTTTAATGCATTTCTAGCTGAACGTGGGATAAAACACCAGTGTACAGTGCCGTATACACCTCAACAGAATGGAGTTGCTGAATGAAAGAACAGGTCACTCATGGAGATGGCGAGGTGCATGGTCAAAAGTCAGGCTTTACCACATAGTTTCTGGCTTGAGGCTGTCATGTGTGCAACATATGTACTGAACAGGTGTCCCACTAAAGCGTTGCAGTCTATCACTCCATATGAGGCTTGGCATGACCGCAAGCCATCTGTTGCTCATCTGCGTGTTTTTGGTTGTTTGGCATATGCATTAGTGCTTGAACAACATCGCAAAAAATTGGATGATAAGGCAGTAAAATGTATTTTTGTTGGGTACAGTTCTGAAAGTAAAGGCTATCGTCTGTATCATCCACATACTAAACGCATTCTGGTTAGCCGTGATGTTGTCTTTGTGGAAGATGCTATTCAGCCATTGCTTTCATGTACTAAGGAGACATCTGTTAGCTCCAAAGACATGTATGATACTTTGATGCCTCTTTTTACAGGTGGACAGGCTAGTGCTGGTCCTAATGAGGCAACTTCTCAACCTTTGCAGGTTTCATATAATGATGCAGATCATTCCATTTCTGATGCAGATTTACATGATGCACTTGTTGATGAGAGAGCTGATATTGAGCAGGCAAAAACTATGCCAAAATGGCTGGTGCAGACTTTGCGTGACAGCAAATTAGATGCACCTTTGTCATATCGTACTCGTTCAGGTTCTCATAGTGCCTCCTTTGCATCAGATTGCTATGCTATGGCTGCATCTAGTCTCTGTGATGAGAATGAGCCTGTTTCTTTTGATGAAGCACAAAATTCAGAAAATTGGATGGTTGCTATGCAATCTGAATATGATGCTATAATGAAGAATGGTACATGGTCTTTATGTGACTTGCCTCCTGGCAAGAAGGCCATTGGCACTAAGTGGGTATACAAGCTGAAGCATAAACCTGATGGTACAGCTGACAGGTATAAGGCTAGGCTTGTTGCAAAGGGTTATGCACAGGAAAGAGGCATTGATTTTGATGAGACCTTTGCACCTACATGCCGTATGACTACTGTTCGCAGCATTTGTGCACTTGCAGCCCATCATGGTTGGAATGTACATCAGTTGGACATTAAAACAGCATTTCTGAATGGTGACTTGCATGAAGAAGTGTATGTTTTTCAGCCCCGTGGCTTTGTGCAGAAAGGGCATGAAAACCAGGTTTGCAGGTTAAAGAAGGCATTATATGGTTTAAAGCAAGCACCACGTGCTTGGTATGAGAAGATACATGCCTATCTGATTGCACATGGTTTTGAGAATAGTCCAACTGAAAGCACCTTATATGTTAAGCGTGCTAATGATGTGCTTCTGATCATTGTTGTCTATGTTGATGACATGCTGCTCACTGGTCCTATTGAGACCCATATTGCTGATTTTAAGGCTGATTTGCATGCCTCATTTGAGATGTCTGATTTGGGGCATTTGCATCACTATTTGGGCATTCAGTTTATGCATGTTGATGGTGGAATGGCTTTGTGTCAAACGAAATATATTGACACATTATTGCAGCGTTTTGGCCTTGAAGACTGTAAGCCTATTGCCACTCGTATGGAGACGAGTTTACGATTGAGTCTTCATGATGCTGGAGATGCATTTGATGCTGTTCTCTATCAGCAGGCTATTGGATGCTTGATTTACTTATGCATTACTCAGCCAGATATTCAGTTTGCTGTCTCACAGATGAGCAGGTTTATGCATTGCCCAGGAGTCACGCATTGGAAAGCGGTTAAGCGCATCTTTCGCTACTTGAGTGGTACTCGGCTACTTGGGTTGTTTTATCCCAAGGGGGGATCACTACCGCCACATTTGCATGCTTTTTCTGACTCAGATTGGGCTGGTTGCTATGACACTCGTGTGTCCACCAGTGGTTTTTGCTTCATGCTTGGTAGCTCATGTATATCTTGGTTGAGCAAGAAGCAGCCTACTGTGGCCACTTCCAGTTGTGAGGCTGAGTATAGGGCAGCTTTCACAGCGACTGTTGAGTGTGTGTGGCTCAGACGCCTTATGGCTGATTTGGGTGCTGGCCAGTCTTCTGCCACCACCATCTTCACTGACAGTCAGAGCGCATTGGCAGTTGCGAGGAACCCTGTGTTCCGTGCTCGCACTAAGCACATTGAGGTGCATTATCACTATGTCAGGGAGAGGTTCTCTGCTGGGGAGATCAGCTTGGCATATGTGCCCACGCAGGAGAACATTGCAGACCTTTTCACGAAGGCTCTGCCTAGGGAGAAGTTTGAAGCTTTCCGCAAAGCTTTGGGCTTACTTCCTTTTGTGGAGTGATTTCCACATAGCTTGGCACTTCCTTATACATGAGTGCCAGCTCCTTGTTCACCGCATCACTCCCAGGGGGGCTTTGTTGATATATTTAGGTAGTGATGTGTGTGAACACTCTAGGACCGCCGGGGCATTTTTTTCCCTCTTTAGGAGGTTTTTTTCCCCCGGCTTGTATATACGCCTATTGCCCTAATGGGCTACTTATCTTTGTACATTCTCTAGTAATACATTCAGTCTTGTGTGTTGTGCTCCAAGCTTCTTCTTCTTCCTTGTGCTGTTCGCGTGCTTCCGCAGATGTCTATCTCCAACATTTTGATGTTGTGATTAAGAATTGGGAAAAGAGTACAGGGCCTCTGTCTAACAGACCCCTACCACTACCAAGAACCCACTTGGTCTGATAACGCCTTTCGGTAATAGAAAGTTTAATACAGTTTACGGTGAATCACTATTTTACATTTAATATTTGTTCGGTAACGATTTCGGCTAGTTATTAACACAGCGTAACTGTGTAACATTTAACACTTAGCGCCGTCTGTGGGAAAGTGGCATCAAGATTGCCAGTCATCTGTCAGAATTAGATTATCGTTCGATTGGCAGTAGCAATAGAACCAGATTGTTGCAGACTGTCCCGTTAGTAATACTACGCGATTAGTACAAAAGATGATACATGCCGGTTACTCGATCCGGTGAAACGTATCCCAAGGACCATCAGTCTAGAGTACTAAAACCAACTTTGGGAGGTGGAAGTACAACTAGGACTGACCCAGTTGTCAAGAAAGTTAAGAACGTTAAAACTGATTCTGGTCATATTCCGATGGAACCTGTTACGCCTCTGGAACATTCCGGTACTATTTCGGCACAGTCTGTCGAAGATATAGTAATTCCAGAACCTACCAAGACGCAGTGGGAATCTAGTTTAACAACCTTGGAAAAAGATTCAGATTCATCTACGATTAGAAACACTTTAGTCAAAGAAATCGGCGAAGGTGAAAAAACGCCGAATTCGGGCATAATTTCGGTTCATTCCGGTGATATTTCGGTAAGAGAATCATAGTTTTTCGGTGACGATTTAGCATTTTCTGCTGAATCCTCAGCCCAATCACCGCGCTTGGAAGCAAGTTCCCATACACTGGACATCAAGGAGGAAGGAAGGCTGCTTGAAACAGAGATTCGAAGCATATTAGGCAAGATAATTGCACCAGAAAGTGCGTCATCCGAGGATACAGATTCCAGTAGTTCAGAAGGAAAGTATAACACGCTCACGATGAATGGACAACAATAGTTATGTCCACCCAGGCCACCTCCGACGGGAGTGACATACACGAAGTTTGGTGGATTTCCAGGAGATGATCCGGATGCTCACGTACGCACCTTCGAGATAAGCTACGCAGTTCTCAATCATCCACCGGATCAGGCCTACAAAGCCATTGTCTTCCAATATTGACTTGTTAATGAAGCAGCTAGATGGCTTACATAATATGATATTAATCATTTCGGCACCTACGAAGCAGTACGAGATGCTTTTCTGCAGCGATTCAGGCTAAAAAAGAATCCAGCCATAATTTTTGATTATCTGCAGAATAATAGACAGAAACCAAATCAAACTGTACAAGAGTATGCTACTCTCTTCAGAACACACTTAAGGCAGCTACCACCGGCCCATGCTAACTTACCAGATGACGTTATCACTCAGTGGTTCATGAATGGCTTGGTTCCACAACTTAAGCAGATCATGATCATAAGATGTGTCGGAGCCATGTCCCTCGATGCAGTCATTGCAATGACTCTGCAACTGGAACACAAAGTCGGTGGATTTACAGAAGATTTAGAATGGTTAAAAGCAAACAAGAATGTTGCAGAAGATATGACTAGACAGGTATACTGCAACATATGCAAAAATTCAAGACATACCAGTGCCAATTGCACACTTAATCAGACATTCTGCGCTATCTGCAACATTGCCGGACACACCACCAAAAACTGCGCATACAACGCTAGAGTACAAGGAACATCGACTGTCAATGCAATTATCTAGGAACAAGGACAGCCAGCCAATCACTATGTGCCTCCACAAATGAGAAACAACCAGCAGCAAGGATATCGAAATTACCGAGGACAGAGGAATAACAATTATAATCCAAACCGCTGGCAAAACGGACCACCACCGGAAAATCCCAATTTACCACCACCACGCTGCCATTTTTGTGGTGAATTTGGACATATTAGGAGATTTTGCAAAGATGCAGTTGAGTATGATCAAAGGAAGAAGGAACGTCAAAATCCAATGGCCAACATGGTAAAAATCACACCGGTAGAGACACAGGCTGCTGCAATCCAGACCCCTTCTGGTAAACAATTGCAACCGGGAGCAGAAATATTTGAACCAGGGATACGTGAACAACGCAGAATGTATAACAAGGCTAGTCAATGGACCACAGCAGAACCACCAATCTTTCCAAAGCCTATTCCGGTAACCCAGCCCTCATTAATAAAGGAAGGAATACAACAAAGAGAGTTAGCAACAGGAACATCATCAGCAGCAGATACATTACCAACCGTAGACACCTCCGCATCAGCAGAAGCATCAACTTCAACATCAATAGAGCCTGTCAATCAATCTCAACAGGCCTGGGAAATCCTATCTAAGGCATCTATCACTCTGCCTTTGGGCCAACTACTGGCATTAGTACCTGGAATTCGACAACAGTTCCAACAACAGTTCAGTGCAGTACCTTCTTGTATTCCGGCGACAACAACAGTTCAACCGGAACCTGATTCTACTGTCGATCATCCAGTCCCCTTGATTACAGTATGGTATAAGAATCATAAGATTACGCAAGTATTGATTGATGGAGGCTCTGGTGTTAACATTGCGACTACGGCCTTATGCAAAAGATTAGGATGGACCGAAATCGAACCAGTTCAATTTTTTGTCAAAATGGAAGATCAATCAAGAGTCCATCCTGTAGGGCTTGTGCAAAATATACCCATCACTTTGCAAGGTACGACCTTTAAAATGACATTTGTTATACTAGATTTGTCGGAATCCACTTTGGATTACAACCTTCTTTTTGGCCGACCTTGGCTGAAACATGCGAAGGTAATACAGGACTCGTCTGCACAAGAGCTTACGTTTAAAGATGCCAATCGTAGATATGTGGTAAAATTAGATGCTATACAACCTTGCGAGCTACACGCTAGACCGTATTTTGCTGAACCAGTCCATATGCTAGATGGATTGTCAGATGATGAAGAAGAAGAGTTTTTGAAGAGTAACGCTGACTTAATTTCCTTAGGGACTATTGATCTACAGCCCGTTGTAGATAATTGGAATGCTTCAGTCTGTACAGTAATACCCGTCACAGAAGAGGCTAAGAAGGAAGACACTGTTTCGACACATGACGATGAATTGCAGCAACTTCTTAAACCAACAGACAACACAGAGAAACATCAACAGTTCTATGTCCCCGAAGATCAGCTGATTACTTACAATTTAGGAGATGAAGATCATCCGCATCTTGTGAAGATAAATCAAAACTTACCAAAAACATTTCAAGCAGATTTAATCCAGCTACTCCAAGAATTCACTGATGTCTTTGCATGGGACTACAAAGACATGAAAGGATTGGACCCCCGTATCTACCAGCACAGGGTCATGCTGAAGCCAGAAGCAAGACCGATAAAGCAAACCAGCTACCAGATGAATCCCCACTATGCATCCCAGGTAAAGGCAAAACTTGATAGGTTATTGAAAGTTGGATTCATCGTGCCAGTAGAGCATGCTGAATGGATCTCTCCGATTGTGATTGTGCCAAAGAAAAACAAGCAATTGAGAATTTGTGTAGATTACCGAAAATTAAATGCAGCAACAGTACCGGATCCCTTTCCGATTCCCTTTTTAGATACCATGCTTGATAGAGTAGCAGGTCACGAGATGTATTCATTTCTAGATGGATACAGTGGCTACAACTAAGTAAGAATGGCCGAAGAAGATATACCAAAAACTGCATTTATTACCAATTGGGGTGTCTTTGCTTGTACGGTAATGTGGTTTGGATTAAGAAACGCACCAAGCACATTTCAAAGATGTATGCAAGAGATATTTTCTCCTTATCTCACTTCATTTATGCAAGTATATCTCGACGATTTTTCAATTTTCGGTAAGATGATAGCACATCTGCTCCATTTACAGTGCTGCTTTCAGAAATGTAGAGAGTATAGACTCTGTTTGAATCCAAACAAATCGGTGTTTGCGGTCTCATGTGGCAAGTTACTTGGCCACATTGTATCTGCACAAGGTATCCAAGTAGATCCAGATAAGATTTTGGCAGTATTAGAAGCTCTGGTGCCAACTTCTCCAAAAGAAGTTATGCGCTTTATGGGCCAAGTACGGTGGCATGGAAGGCACTTACGGTGGCTTGCTCATCTAGCTATACCACTAAACAAGCTAATCAGCAAAACACCTCGACAATTTGAATGGACCCAGGAATGCCAGATAGCCTTTGATCATTTAAAGCATTTATTAACACAAGTTCCTATCTTACAACCGTCGGACTGGGATCACCCATTTCATATATTTGTTGATGCTTCAGATATAGCAATAGGAAGTGTGTTGATGCAACAAATTGATAAATGGTTCAGACCAGTATATTATGCAAGTCGAAGATTAGCACCTGCTGAGAAAAATTACTCTGTAACAGAAAGAGAATGTCTAGGGCTAGTATATTCGGTCAAGAAATTCAGACATTACTTGCTAGGCCGTAAATTCACATTTCATGTAGATCACGCTGCACTTGTCTATCTAGTTCGGCAGCAGCATCTAGGTGGTCGATTAGCGTGATGGGTCTTACTCTTGCAGGAATTTGATTACAAAGTCATTCACCGGCCAGGCAGTTCACACGCCTTAGCAGATTTTTTATCCCGCTTAGATTCCCGTGAAGCTCCGGTGGGCATAGATGACACGACACCCGTGATTTATGTATCAGAACCAGTTAATGAAGAATCTGCAGACCCACCTATCCCATTTTCATATTATGATAAGATCTTGACCTTTCTCACTGATGGTTGCCTTCCATCTCAGACTTCTAGAGCAGTATGCAGGAAAATTGCAGTTTTTAGCCGCCGATTTCGGTTAATTGCTGGAGAATTATATTATGTAGATCACACCGGAATCCTACTTCGATGTATTCCACCGCATGAAGTTAACTCAATTATCACTTTGGCTCACTCGATTCCTTCCGGTGGCCACTTTGCTGCAGATCTAACTCACCAGAAAATTCTGCAGAGTGGTCTCTGGTGGCCAACGATGTACAGAGATATATTACAATTTGTCAAACAATGTGATACTTGTCAAAGATCGGGTCAGCCTTTGCAACGTCATTTTTTTCCTCTGCAACCCGTCTTACCAATGGAACCTTTCCAGAAGTGGGGTCTAGATTTTATCGGTCCAATTACACCACCAGCAGTCTTCAGTAACAACCGTTACATACTGACCTGTACAGACTATGCAACCAGATGGGCTAAAGCCTGGGCTTTACGGTCTGCTACAGCCGTTACGGTAGCAAAGTGTCTGCTAACCGATGTCTTTCCACGTTTTGGCTTACCACTAGAAATTGTCTCAGATCAAGGCACTCATTTTGTAAACAATCTAATGAAGGTACACATTCATTCCAGGTCACACATAAATTTAGTTCTCCTTATTATCCTCGTGTTAATGGATTGGCCGAAAGTACAAACAAATCTTTGTTGAATATCCTTCGAAAATTGATCATGGAATCAGTGTTATGGGCATACCGGACTACCTACAAGGTAACAACAAGATTGACACCTTTCAAATTAGCTTCTGGCTTAGAAGCTATAGCACCAATGGAGATAGTCATACCAAGTTTACGCGTAGCAATCACTCAGAAACTTCTACCGGAAGACTCACTGTCAATTTGGTTGGACACACTCAGAGAGTTAGATGAGCACCGATGGCTCAGTTTCTTAACTATGCACGAAGTTCAACTAAGACAGGCAAGGACGCAGATAGAAACCTGAAAACTCCAATGTTTTCGGTAGGACAGCTTGTACTTTTTTATAATGCAAAGTCAAATAGATCCGCCGGCAAATTCAAATTACGGTGGTTCGGCCCTTACAAAATCTCATAGCAAATCGGTCTAGCAACTTTTTGGTTGACTATGTTGACCGGAAATCCACTTCCAAAAGCAATCAACGGCTCGAAGCTGCAGCCGTATCGAAGCGCTACTAGTCCGCATTAAGTCATTCGGCGGTGGACCGCATTTTTTAGCTTTTGTTTTTTACTTTTCATTTTGATCTTTCTCTTCTTTTTTAAATAGCTGTGTTTTGTCATAAGCCGCCCTCCTTACCAATTACTCAAGTATGCATGCCAAATTAAAAGCAATATCATTCTAGCACTGCACAATGATAACCACCACTTCCTACCCCCCCACCGTAATATCTGTACTTAAGCTCTTCGGTTGCATAAAAAACGCTATTGTGTTCTTGTGATTCTAATTGTGTGTTTCGTGTTCTGTGTATCCGTGTGTTGTGTCCTGTGTATTCGTGTTCGCGTGCGCAATGGAAGCGTTGACGAACTACACAGCTTTCTGTGATGGTATCCCTACCGAGGTAGGAGAATACCTGCGTATCCGAGGGTTGGCCAACTTCGCTGAGCTGCCTTGGCACTCAGTGGAAGCCCATCCCTTCTGCGCACAAATTATCCGAGCCATCGCCCAATCTCCCATCACCAAACGACAATGGCTCTTCCCCTCCCTACCATCTAGAACTGTAATAACCTTCCAGGCCTTCGCTGAAGCCTTCCGCCTCACTCCACAAGGCCGCGAGAATGGCCCAAGTATCCCCGTAGCCCGCATGACCGAACTTTTCCCCCGCCATTCATCGAACGAATACGCCATTCTCGGCCGCCCCGAACCTGAAAGAACCGCATTGCAGTTCTTAGTTGCGATCCTTAATCTCCAAAAACGCACCTACGATATCTCCCGCCCATTCTATTCCGCCATCGACCTTGCCGCACGAGAACCCGTTAATTTTGCCTCATTTTTCTTTCACCGAATCCATAAGGAGTGCGTCGCCATAGTGAAACAAGTCAACAAAGGAACCACTCCTCGATCCAAACTTCCCCACATCCTTTCTTTTCTCTTCCCAACCATACTCGCCGCTCAACCACCACAACGAGGACCAGTTTTAAGGCACGAAGAGTCAGTTCAACTACTAGAATATGAGGAAGAAGAAGATGAAGAAGAGCTCAATCAGTTGTTCCACCGGAAACGCATCAGGATTAGCTCCTCAGAAAGTGAAGCACAAGGCTCAGCCGAAAAGGATAAAGATGATGATAAAGAAGACGAGAAGCAAGAAGAAGAGACGTTCCATGATACAGCCACCTCAATGCATAATGAATCATCGATTGAGCAACAAGAACAACAAGATCAAGCAGAGACGGAAATAATTTCGACCGAAAAAGAATCAGAGCAACAGGAAAATGAGCAGCAATCTAATCAAGATGCACTAGACAAGCTACTGAAGGCAGTGGAATCCACAGAAGCACACAATGTAGAAATGGAACAAACAAACAAGGTAACAACTACTGACTCTGCCCTCCCCAAAACCCCGCCTGCTAACCCCATCTCTCAACCGGAACCACCCCGCAGCCCCATCAAGCCCAGTCACCCCACCAGAACTTCTGAAGCCTCTACATCCTCCCTCAATTATTCACCACCTAATTCACAACAACTGCTCACCAAAACCTCGTCGCAACCTCGCCCTCCTCTGCCACCCCACCCCATTCCAGTTTTTTTGGAATTAGAAGCCATGGGTCACCTTTTAATTAATCTATCCCAACAACTGCCGCAACACCTGAAGCAAGCCACAGACAGTGCACCAGAAGAATTCCAAAGGAAATTGGAAATAATGGAGGCGGATATCACCCCTCTTCAGGAAGAATTACAAGCAGCAAGAGTAGAAAATCATGCACTCCATGAGCAGATCAAGCAACTACAGGCTACACTCCAAGCACAAGAAGAAAGCTCAAGCCAGCAAGATAAGGCATTAGCTGAAAAAGACGAATTACTCACAGCTGCCGACACCGAAATAATAAAGTTAAATCAAACAATCAAAGATACAGACAATACAAGAATAGCACTAGGAAACCTACTAGAAGAAACAAGAGTCCAGTTGCAGGACACAATACAGAAATACCAAGAGCAGCAGAGAGAAGCAAAGCAGGGAGTAGAAGAGCTACAAAGAACAAAAGAATCCTTAGACGACGTCAACAATATGTTGAAACATCAACTGAACAGAGAATCTAAATATCAAAAGGACTTAGCAAATGCCCGCAGAGAACGAGATGCTTACTACCAAACCATAGAGTTCCAGAACCAACAGTTCGGAAGACTGGATAATCAGGTACGCAATCAGAAAGACCGAATCACCGAGATGCAGAAACAAGTAATGGACATGAAGACAGCAAGAGATGCGGCATTATCAAACGAATTTTATTTACAAGAGGCCTTTTTGCAAACATAGGCCAAAATTTTTCTCACCGAAGCCATTGCCCTCAGTTCCGTTAGAGTAGATGCGCAGATTTTAGAACCCGACACCCTTAAGCAATTATTAGAAACCCTTAAGAAAAAAATAGCCCGGACATTTAGATTAGCCAGGAATATGTATTTAGAAGGTATCATAGATGAACATTAGTTTTGTAATAAAAATCACTTGCGGGTTCGAGTCCACCGTGCGTGCCAATGTTAGTCGGCCGCCGAGTGAGACAAATGTAATGACTGCTGGATGTAACGGAGTTCCTTGAATCACGCGTGAAAAGTTGGGACGCGCATCCTGTAAAATTTATATAAAGCAATGAAAGAAGAATGGTCGCAAGAGACATCTTTTCTGGAATTGCCAGATTGTTCGCCTAATTTTCTGTCAGAGTACTGTTTACACTGTTGTGGAGTCTGAGTAATGTAAATGTTGAGTTCTGTATCGGATGCTCACATTGAAGTTCACTGTAACAAGTGATTGAATGATGGATTGTGTGTCTGAGTACTGTTATCGTGTTGTATTGCTGCGTATTCTTCAGTTATTGAAGTACCCTGAGTCAGTTTGAGTAGTTATCTGGCTATGTGAATCGAATAGGTAATTTGTTGCCCTGTCGGAGTATGTTCTGTGTGTTTCCATCAGACTCATTGCATTCGGTGTAATAACTGTGACCCCGAATATGAGTACGAACTAGTATCTTCGGTAACGTGGACTTTTGAGATCACTGGCAAGTGTGGTAACGAATGAATCTGTCAGCTATAGTCTTCACTCTGGTTGATTTACGGTATAATAGCGAAGTTGTAGAATGGACTACTGCTCTGTTCCAATAGCAGAATAGTCTGAAATAGTTCGATACGCAAGCGTAAAGAAACCCAATATTGTCTAGTTACGACAAGTAACTAAGCTAAGACGTGCATTAGTGTTTTGATGTTGTGATTAAGAATTGGGAAAAGAGTACAGGGCCTCTGTCTAACAGACCCCTACCACTCCCAAGAACCCACTTGGTCTGATAACGCCTTTCGGTAATAGAAAGTTTAATACAGTTTACGGTGAATCACTATTTTACATTTAATATTTGTTCGGTAACGATTTCGGCTAGTTATTAACACAGCGTAACTGTGTAACATTTAACAATGTACTTGCTACTTAGGTTTATTGGTGTTGATATGCATATGACACTAAGCTTGGTATGAGTAAATTTTCCACAATTCCAATATGTTATGCATGGTTTCTTGTATTGTGCATCCATGGTAGAAGTTTGTGGGTTTGGTTTATTAGTAGTTTGAAAAGAAAAGGTAATTGAATTTTTTTTAATAGGTACTTTAGGTATATAGTGCAAAGAGATAGAAGTGTTATCTTGCAAGAGTTGGTTTTTAAGAAAACTATTCTTGGTGATAGAATATCTTTGACAAATGGAATTTTCAATAGGATTGAATTCCTTGTCAGTATCATTAGCAAAGGAAATTCGATTTTATAAACTTATAGAATATAGAGTGTTAAGTTTTGCATAAATTCTATCTCTAAGCCACCTTCATGTTCGCATTGTAAGATGACTTCAATGTTGATATATTTAGGTAGTCATGCGTGTGAACACACTAGGACCACCGGGGCACTTTTTTCCCTCTTTAGGAAGTTTTTTTCCCCTGGATTGCATATATGTCTATAGCGCTAAGGGGTCACTTATCTTTGTACATTCTAGTGGTAATACATTCAGTATGGTGTGTTGTGCTCCAAGCTTCTTCTTCTTCCTTGTGTTGTTCACGTGCTTCTGCAGACCTCGAAATCCAACAATTGGTATCAAGGCAAGTCGCCACTTCATCTAGGGCATCGTCAACACCCCTCTGGTCATAGTCTCAAAATCGCACAAAATTCGGTGAGCATACTCAAGGGGATTAGGAGATCAAAACAGCTTCGTTTTTTGGTTCCAAAATCGCAATCTGAGCTCGTTTTCACCTCCAAACGCACTATCATAGCGCTTATGCAAGAAATTTTGTCTTTTTGTGACAAATATATATATAGCTTTTGGTTTGCTAGTATAAGCATCTAAAACTTTGCTACAGGTTTAGTAGAACTCGACAGGGCAGTTCTGTGCAACTTTTTGAGATACAATCATTTTTTTGCATCAAGGTATTTTAGTCAATGCCATGGCTAAAAGCAATGATGTATTCCGTATGTTGGTTTCTGAGGATAAGTTGGACGGTACCAATTACCCATTATGGGCTGATATGATGCATCATGTATTGGTTGCGAAAGGAAAGTGGAATATTGTGTAGGGTGTTGAAAAACATCCTATTACACGTGCAAACATAATTGCTAAAGGTGATGCATCTTGCTACACCTACTATAGAGAAAATTTGTTGTTATGGTAGAGATTCTCAAGCACATGCATTGATAGCCTTGTCTGTCAAACATGCCATTATTCCTCACATTCGCTCTTGCAGAATAGCTAAGGATGCTTGGGATACACTTACCACTTTATATCAGGCAAGGAATGAGGCTCGCGTTGCTTACCTCCAAAAAAAGTTGGAGAGTGAGCACATGAATGAAGAAATTCCAGGGATAGTTTTCTAACAAAGATCAAAGATTTGAAAGAAAGTTAAGTTCTACTGATGAAGTCTTGCCTGACAGTTCACTTGTGCAGACTGTTCTGAATGATCTTTCGGATTCATAACAAAGTTTTGCTTCTACTCTTCGTTTGATGATCAAAGGAAATCCAAATGCCTTAACATTTGAGGAAGATTGCAGGAAGATTAGTCTCTGTTTTATTGCAGGAAGATTAGTCTAGGCAGAACAAGTCCATTATGTGTGTTGCGGATCAAGCTTTTTTGGCTAGTTAGAAAAGCAAAGGTAAATGGAGCTCTTCTACTAGTAAGAAAAAATTTGCTAATTTTGCACAATCAAAGAAGGATGACAGAGATGAGAAGAAAACAGAAAAGCAGAAATTTTTTTCCAAATAGTGTAAAGCAAATGATCATGTCATAAAGAGTTGTCCAAAACTAGCTGCAAAAGAGTCAAAGAAAAAAGAGGCTGGAATGGTTGTTGCAGAGGCCTCTACACCGAAAATAGAGTTTGCTAATCTTGTGCAGAATGAAGATTGGGCATTTACTATTGTTTGTAGTTTTGACCATCTTCACATGAACAATGTATGTCAGTAGTAGAATCAGATGTTTGGTACTTTGATAGTGGGGCAACCAAACATATTACCTCATAGCACAGTTTCTACACTTCACTCGAGCTTGCCCCTACAAGGAATACTATCACATGTGCCAACAAATCCTCTTATCCTGTTATTGGAATTGGTAAGATCATTTTGAAAACTGGTGATAGTAGTTCTTTTACATTGTCAGATGCTTTATTTTTGTCAGGGATCAAGAAGAATCTATTATCATTTTGAGCTTTAGCCAAGATTGGCTTGGTTGTGAAATTTGTTTATGACACATGTACAGTTCATGATCCGTCAAATGGCAACATCATTATTGCTTCTAGCATTTTATGTCATGGGTTGTATAAGCTCATAGACTATGAAAAATCTGTGAATGATTTAGCATGTGCAATACATGATTCTCACACTATGTCAGATGCAAAGCTTTGGCATGAATGCTTTGGTCATCTAAATTTTACTAGTTTGCTATGCCTCCAAAAATCCAAAATGGTGTCCTCTTTGCACAAACTTGAAGCACCTGGTAAACATGTCTGTGAAGGCTATATTTTGGGCAAAATGTAGCATTCTTTGTTCCCAAAAGATGGTTCAGTTCAAGCTACTCAGAAATTGCAACTTGTTCATAGTGATGTCTGTGGTCTTATGCAAACACCCTCTTTTGGAAACTATCTTTACTACATGACTTTCATTGATGATTTTTCCAGGCATGCATGGGTATATCCATTGAAAGCAAAGTTCGAAGTATTTATGTGCTTCAAACAATTTCTGGTTTTGGTTGAAAATCTGTCAGACATGTAAAATGGGCACCCTCCATTCTCATTGAGGGAGGGAATATATGTCTTCTGACTTCAATGCATTTTTTGCTAAACTTGGCATAAAACATCAGTGTATAGTGCCGTATACACCTCAATACAATGGAGTTGTTGAACGGAAGAACAGGTCACTCATGGAGATGGGGAGGTGTATGGTCAAGAGTCGGGCTTCACCACATAGTTTTTGGCTTGAAGCTATCATGAATGCAACATATGTACTTAACCGGTGTCCCACTAAAGCATTGCAATCTATCACTCCATTTGAGGCTTGCCATGCAAGCCATCTGTTGCTCATGTGTGTGTTTTTGGTTGTCTAGCGTATGCATTAGTGCCTGAACAACAACATAAGAAATTGGATGATAAAGTAGTGAAATATATTTGTTGGGTATAGTTCTGAGAGCAAATGCTATCATATGTATCATTCACAAGCTATACACATTTTGGTTATCCATGATGTTGTTTTTGTGGAAGATGCTATTGAACCATTACTTTCATGTACTAAGGTGACATTTGTTAGCTCCAAAGACATGTATGATACTTTGTTGTCTCTTTTTACAGGTGGTCAGTCTAGTGTTGCTCCTAATGAGGCAACGTCTCAACCTTTACGGGTTTCATGTGATGATGCAAATCATTCTATTTTTTATGCAGATTTACATGATGCACTTGTTGATGAGAGAGCTAATATTGAGGAGGTAAAAACTATGCCAAAATGGCTAGTGAGAACTTTGTGTGACAACAAATTAGATGCATCTCTATCATATGGTACTCATTGTGGCTCTCATAGTGCTTCTTTTGCATCAGGTTTCTATGTTATAGCTACCTCTAGTCTCTGTGATGAGAATGAGCATGTTTTGTTCGATGAAGCACAAAATTCTAAAAATTGGATGGCTACTATGCAATTTGAATATGATGCTATAATGAATAATGGTACCTCGTCACTTGCCTCCAGGCAAGAAGGCCATTGGCACTTGGGTATACAAGCTTAAGCATAAGCCTGATGGAACAGTTGAAAAGTATAAGGCTAGGCTTGTTGAAAAGGGTGATGCCTTGGAAAGAGGCATTGATTTTGATGATACCTTTGCACCTACATGCCAAATGACTACTATTCGTATCATCTATGCACTTGCAACTCATCATGGTTGGAATGTACATCGGTTGGACATTAAAACAACATTTCTGAATGGTGACTTGCATGAAGAAGTGTATGTTTTTTAGCCTTGTGGCTTTGTGTAGAAAGGGCATGAAAATCGAGTTTGCAGATTGAAAAAGGCATTATATGGTTTGACGCAAGCACCAGGTGCTTGGTTTGAAAAGATACATGCCTATCTGATTGCACATTGTTTTGAAAATTGTCCAACTCAGAGCACCTTATATGTTAAGCGTGCAAATGATTTGCATCTGATCATTGTTGTGTATGTTGATGAAGGAAGTGCCAAGCTATGTGGAATCAATCCATGAAAGGAAGTAAGCCCAAAGCTTTGTGAAAAGCTTCAATCTTCTCCCTAGGCAGAGCCTTCATAAAAAGGTTTGTAATTCCCCTACGTGGGCACATATGCCAAGCTAATCTCCCTAGTAGAGAACCTCTCCCTGACATAATGATAATGCACCTCAATGTGCTTAGTGTGATCATGGAACACTAGGTTCCTTGCAACTACCAATGCGCTCTGATTTTCAGTGAAGATGGTGGTGGGAGAAGAGTGACTAACACCCAAATCAACCATAAGGCGTATGAGCCACACACACTCAACAGTCGCTGTGAAAGCTACCTTATACTCAACATCACAACTGGAAGTGGCCACAGTAGGCTTCTTCTTGCTTAGCTACCAAGCATGAAGCAAAAACCACTAGTGGACACAAGGGTGTCATAGCAACCAACCCAATCAGAGTCAGAAAAAGCATGCAAATGATGCAATAGTGATCCCCTAGGTATTCGGGTACCACTCAAGTAGCGAAAGATGTGCTTAACCGCCCACCAATGCTTGACACCTGGGCAATGCATAAACCTGCTCATCTAAGAGACAACAAACTGAATATCTGGCCGAATAATGCATAAGTAAATCAAGGATCCGACAGCCTGTTGATAGAGAACAACATCCAATGCATCTCCAACATCATGAAGACTCAATCGTAAACCTATCTCCATAGGAGTGGCAATAGGTTTACAGTCTTCAAGGCCAAAACACTGCATTAATGTGTCAATATATTTGGTTTGACACAAAGCCATTCAAGCATCAACATGCATAAATTGAATGGCCAAATAGTGATGCAAATGTCCCAAATTAGACATCTCAAATGAGATATGTAAATCAGCCTTGAAATCAGCAATATGCTTCTCATGAGGACCAGTGAGAAGCATGTCATCAACATACACCACAATGATCAAGAGCACATCATTAGCACGCTTAACATATAAGGTGCTTTCAATTGGACTGTTCTCAAAACCATGTGCAATTAGATAGGCATGTATCTTTTCATATCAAGCACGTGGTGCTTGCTTTAAACCATTTAATGCCTTCTTTAACCTACACAACTGGTTTTCATGCCCTTTTTTGCATAAAGCCATGGGGCTAAAAAACATACACTTCTTCACATAAGTCACCATTCAAAAATGATGTTTTAATGTCCAAATGATGTGCATTCCAACCATGATGAGCTGCAAGTGCATAGATGCTACTAACAATAGTCATTCGGCAAGTAGGTGCAAAGGTTTCATCAAAATCAATGCCTCTTTCGTGCACATAACCCTTTGCAACAAGCCTAAGCTTATACCTGTCAATTGTTTCATCACGTTTATGCTTTAGCTTGTATACTCACTTAGTGCCAATGGCCTTCTTGCCAGGAGGCAAGTCACATAAAGACCATGTACCATTTTTCATGATAACATCATATTGAGATTGCATTGCAGCCATCGAATGTTGAGAATTTTGTGCTTCATGAAACGAAACAGGTTTAGTCTCATCACAGAGACTAGATGCAGCCATAGCATAGAAATCTGATGCAAAAGAGGCACTATGAGAGCCCGAACAAGTATGCTATGACAGAGGTGCATCTAATTTGCTATCATGCAAAGTCTGGACTAGCCATTTTGGCATAGTTTTTGCCTCCTCAATATCAGCTCTCTCATCAACAACTGTATCATGAAAATTTGCATCAGAAATGGAATGATCTACATCATCACATGAAACTTGCAATGGTTGAGAAGTTGCCTCATTAGGACTAGCACTAGACTATCCACGTGTAAAAAGCGGAAGCAAAGTATCATACATGTATTTGGAGCTAACAGATGTCTCCTTCGTACATGAAAGTAAAGGCTGAATAGCATCTTCCAAAAAAACAACATCACGGCTAACCAAAATGCATTTATTATGTGGATGATGTCAAACAACCAAAAACATGCAGATGAGCAATAGATGGCTTGCGACCATGCCAAGCCTCATATGGAGTGATAGACTGTAGTGCTTTAGTGGGACACCTATTAAGTACATATGATGTACACTTGACCACCTTAGGCTAGAAACAATGTGGTAAAGCCTGACTCTTGACCATACACTTCGTCATTTCCATGAGTGACCTATTTTTCCATTCGGCAACTATATTCTATTGAGGTGTATATGGCACTGTACATTGATGTTTTATCCCACGTTCATGTTGGAACAAAGCAATCCCAAAGTGATGATTATAAAGAGCTTGAAGAAAGTCAAGGATCAGAATTAAGTCAAAGAAGTCATTGAAGATAGTGAAGAGATTTCAAAAATATAGCTTGTGCACATATGTACATTATTAGTTGAGAACTTGTAAAATGGATATAGGTGGTCCTTAGGATAATAAGGAATATTTAATAGATGCGGGATGAGTCTAGAATCATATGTATATAACTCAATGATGTAAAGAAATAAGTGAGAGAGTCATTAGAAGACAAGTGTCCATGAGTTAGATGTGTAGAGAGTCATCTTCAGAAGTTAGCATCGAGTCTTTCTCTGATTTCTCTCAACCTGATCATGTGGATCAGGAGATCTTTTGTACACATCTAATCTTAGAAGCTAATCAAGCTATGTTCAAAGTTTCATGGTCTAATTCCTTTCACGCTGTGTGTATGATCAATAGGAACATGTGTATGTAAAATCTGCAGATAGAACTCTCAGAGTCACGCACTTTTTTGTGTCAATGCTTTGCTTGGATCTGAGTGCACAGTATAAAGTTTTTGATGAATGAGCATTCAAAATCTAAGTTAGAAGGTAAGGAAGCTATGACTAGAAGCATTTAGTAAAACGGGACTTGTGCTGTGAGAAATCAACCTTAGAAGTTGACTATGTCAAAGTCGCTTGTTCAAGAAGATAGTTTCTGACATACCTTTGATATTAAAGATCAAATTAAAGTTTTAATGATTCTTTTGAAGGACTAATGGTTGATATGATTGTGCAAAGTTAATGTGGAGATATGTATATCATTAGATTGAATAAATCTAAAGATATGTGTAGGAAATAAAGTCAATTTTTGAAGCAGACTTCTTGAAGAAGACAAATTTTCACTCAGAGAAGTGATAGTGGAAGACTTGATAAATTAAGGTAACATTTGTGTAAAGTTTGGTCTATAACTGATATAGAGGTGCTCTTAAATCAATATAGATCAAGACTTTGGAGATTTAGAAGTCTCCAACAGTGGTATTAGAGCAGAAGGTGCAATACAAGTGAAGTAAGGGTGTTGGAAGTCCCGACTGTTGCAGACATTGAAGTTTCTTCTAATTGAAGGTGGAAAAGATTAAATTCTTGAAGACAACCTAAAGAAGTGTGAATATTGAGATCGAAAGGATCTGAAAGACTGAAGCTTTACATTAAAGGTACAAAGCCTATTCATTTATCTTAAAATTTGCAAAAGATAAAGATCAAAGATGGGAGAGAGCTTGCAAATTGATAAGCTACATAGGGAGAACTATCCAGCTTGGTCCATGAGGATGAAGGCACACCTCATGAGCAAAGATTTGATGGCATTCATCACAGGAGAAGAAGAAAAGCCTGAGTTTGAAGATCCTAGTGTTCCAACTAGGGAAGAACTTCCAGATTTGAAGAATTGGATGAGAAAGGATGCTCAAGCTAGGAGCATCATTTACATGGCTGTAAATAATTATCTTCTTCCTCATATTAGAGGATTAGAAAGTGCAATAGATATGTGGAATGCCTTGGAAGAGCATTTCCAAAATACAACTAAGTCAAGAAAGTCTTCATTATGGGTTGAGTTCACAACCTTCAAGAAGAAGAGCTCACAATCAATCTCTAATTATGTGGCAAGAATGAAGGATGTTGCACAATGGACATACAGTTCAAACAGAGATAACACCAAGCATAAAGTGGAAAGCATTGGATTAGTAAAGAAAAAGAATGTGTAAGCCGCCGAAAAGGAACTCATATTTCTTGTAAAAATATATCCTCAAAAGTCGCACGCATGAAAAGGCGTAGCGCAACGTTGTATCCTTTGATAAGATTAATGAAAGAGTCGCATTAGATAGAAGGTCGAATTGCGAGCCTGTCTGTCCGGGCGAGGAGCCAGAAGTGAGCGCTGTTGCAGAACTCTGTGTAACTGAGTCTTTTTTCGTTGATTCAATTTAATAATTAAGTGAAGTTAATGAAGTGTTAAGTAATTTTATTAACGCACTACGTGAAAGATTTACATGGTGAACTTTCTGACGTGAAAGTGCATTAATAAACGTAGTCAGAGTATTGCTGGAAAATAATACGTTTAGCGCTAAATTTTGTGAGTCATATAACTGTAATCTGTAGTTTGGGAAAATACAAATAGGTCCTCTGTTTACAGACCCCTGACCATCCCAAGAACCCAATCGTGCATTAACCTTAAATAGTAAAAAGATTTCAACATTTAACACTGGCGCCGTCTGTGGGAAATGGAGTAGCTGTTTGCATCAAAGATTAGAGATTGAGGAAGAATTCTTTGATATATGCTTATAACATGTTCCGGTGAATCATACCCTAAATACCGTAGAGATCAACATCCTTGGGCAGTTTTGAACCTATTAGGAACACCCCCTGGTGGTAGAAGTACAGGACAATTGAGTTCAATCGCAGAAGGTTCGGTACAGCTAGCCAACATCGATTCCCGTGGTAGTTCGGTAGTACATGATGAGATTCCGGTGCGGTTCGGTACCTTTGGGAGAAAGTATGGTGATTTATGGTTGTACAGAGACGCAGTGCAGAGTCAGTTTCGCACTATCGGGTCAAAATTCGACCACTTTCGATGATAGGTTTGCGTTATCCGGTGAGAACGTTTCCGGTGACAGTGCAATCTGGTCCGGTGAGAATTCGGCGAGTTTCGGTGAGAGTTCGGTATTACCTGGTGGTGATTCGAAGTTTTTCGGTGAAACTGCGGTGTTGTTTGGTGGACACTTATTGCGCTCACCATTTTTCGGTGCACGATTAGCTAATTTTGACACTCAAGTCGAGGAAGGGCTGATAGATTTGGAGTTAAGCAAGCGGTTCAATGACATCTTAGGACCGGAAAGTGAGCAGGTTGACTATACAGTTCAGGAAGATCAAGAGATACCTCCTCAAAATTCGGGTAATAATAACAACACCAATAACAAGAGTACCATGAGTGGCTCCCAGCAACAACAGCAAACGCCGCCACAGCCATAGCCACAGCCACAACCACAACCCCAACATCAGCAGCAACAGGTTATCCCACCGCGTCCGATACCAGCAGGGGTCACGTATACAAAATTTGGAGGATTTTTGGGTGATGATCCAGATGCGCATGTGTGGACCTTTGAGATTAATTATGCAGTTCTAAACTACCCAGTTGAGCTGCCTACAAAGCTATTGTGTTCCAGTCCACACTGGTCAATGAAGCTACACGATGGCTAACTGAATACGATTTGAACTACTTCCGGTAGTATGATGATGTAAAGGATGCCTTTGTACAATGGTTTCGATTGAAGAAGAACCGCGCCGAAATTTTTGACTACTTGCAGAACAATAGGCAGAAACCTCACCAAACTGTACAAGATTATGCCACGCTATTTCGGACACATCTAAGGCAGTTGCCACCCACGCATGCTAATCTACCAGATGACGTTATCACTCAATGGTTCATCAATGGATTAAAGCCCCAATTGAAGCAGATTATAATCATAAGGAGTGTGGGTGGAATGACTTTAGATGCCGTAATTGCTATGGTGTTACAATTAGAGAACAAAGTGGGCAGATTTACCGAAGACCTGGAGTGGTTGAAAGCGTCTAGGCAATCCAATGAGGACCCTTTAAAACAAATTTATTGTACCAAATGCAAAAACCCAGGGCAGAGCAGTTCAACATGCGCACTGAACCAAATGTATTGTGCCATCTGCCACATAACAGATCATACCACGGAGACTTGTCCGTATAATGCCACGGTACAGAACAGAGCAGCGGTTAATGGATGATCATGATTTTCCATTGCCTAGACCCCGAGAGCACCCAAGAACCCTTAGACCCTCTCAAGTGGTTAAGGCAATGAAGAATTACTTTGATGGGTTTGGAGATCCTTATGATCACGTGGCCGAGTTCAAACAGGTGTTAAGAGTTGAACAGGTTGAGGACTTATTCACATAGTTTGAGGCATTTGGTTTGACTCTCAAGGGTACTGCCTTAGCTTGGTTTCAACCCTTGAATAGTCGTAACTATCGAGAGATAGGTCAATTGCTAGAAGAATTCATTGTAGAATTTTCCAAGAGTGGCATCAGGCATAACACATCATCCTTGATCCACAGCTTCAAGTAGACACCCCAAGAAACAGTGTGGCTTGTAGAAAGAAGATTTAGATAGTACTTGGAAAGATGCCCTGTTCTAGAGTTGTTTTTGGATGGCTTACTAAGCACAAAGTTAAGATCATATGTGTACTTGAAAGAGTCTAGATCCATAGAAGAGTGTGTGCGGTTGTGCATTGACATAGAAGACAACTTGGGTGAGGAGTTAGAATTGTCCAATCTTTATAAGGATTCTGATAGTTCTACTAGGCATACCTCTAGAGCCTCCAATGAGATAGATGAGATAGATGAGTAGGTTGCTAAGAAACTAGGAGTTCAAAATAGACAACCACCAAGGGTCACCTCATTGAAGCGATGTTACAATTGTAGAGGAGACCACATGGCTAATGTTTTCCCAATGATGGCTCAACCCCAAGGAAACCCAAATGCCCCATATTGCACCATTGAGAGAAAATGCACGAACCACATGGCTCAAGAGTGTCCCTACAACAAGCAGGTTGTTAGACAAAATTATCAGCAACCTTACCAACAAGGTAGGTATCAAAAACAATACCAAAAACCATATTATAGGCCACAAAAACAATATCAAGTACCATATAGGCCACAACCAATCCTAGGAAACCAACCACCAGCTCCTGCCAATGTGATTCTAGTTAAGTATGCAGTGGTAGAGGAAAACCCTAATAGAGCATTGGTGCCACCAACCCTATTGGTCTCAAAAAATGACTCTCATGCTCACAGTTCAGACTACTTCCATGAAGATAGTCCACAAGCTTATTACACAGAGTCACCAGAGCATAGTGAGGCTTATTCCTATCAATACGAGACACCACTTATGGAACAAAATTGGGAGACAGAATACTCCAATGTCATGTACACGAATCCTAATCCCATACCCCAATCAAGACAGGTAAGACCACAAGCCTCTAGAGGACCATGTTTTAGATGTGAAGGCGACCATTTCATTTGTGAATGTCCCCACTCACCAACTTCGGGACAAGATCAAAACATCACAATACAAGGCTTTTGTCATGAGTGTGGCAAAGAATATCTCCCAAGAGATTGTCCAAGGAAACCCTCTAGTGCACCCAAGGTTACACCCATTAATGTGGTAGGCTTAGTGGTGGATTCAGGCTCGAGTAGCAGTAATGTGGCTCCTATACACGCAGTTACTAGGGCACAGGCCTTGAAACCAGCAAAAACAACTGAACAATCAGAGTCAAATGAATCAGGAGAGCCTAGTAAGAGGAAGACAAGAACCTGGAAGGATACCAGGGAGAAGGCCAATCGCAAGTGGAATAAAAAGTTGTCCAAACTAGAAGAAAGCTTGAAAGACACAAAAACTAAAATAGAAGAAATTGCATCTCAAACCCCCTCACATGCCGAAACTCCATCCACACCACCTCATCCCACCCCACCTATCATTGTAAATAGACCACAACCACGGTCTGTTCTTGCAGATCCAACTCCAAAAAACTTGGACATGATGTTCAAGGCATACCAGGCTCGACTTCAAGAAGGGCCAACAACTAGAAACCTAGACAAGAGTTACCCTAGAGCAGATTTAGAGATTGAACGGACAAAAATGTGCATGAAAATGGTAGAACTAGCTCAGGATATGCTTGAAACCAGTCAATCATTCAATCAAACAAACTCTGTTAAACCGGATTTGCATTTCCAGGGCTTACTAGATAGATTAGAATAGTTGGTGAACAAGCCGTACGTTTCTTTACCTTCACGGGCTCAACCAGTTGTTGAAAGAGAAAGCTCACCACCAACAAAAGCTTATCTTCCTGATTCCATGGATGAGGGAGCACCTCTTTCAATTCAACAATACTCTCAAGAGTTCTTGCAGGAAATACAAGAAGAGAAATGGGCCAAGGAGAAGGGTAATCCCCATCCTATTCCTGAAATTGATGACCTTCATGATCAATTCCCCCAAGACATTCCATCTATTTACGGAGACCATGCAGAGCAACAAGAAGATGAAAGATTAGATTTTTAATCTAATTCTTTACAAGAGTTGCCACAATTCACAGGCCCCTGGGAATTATACCTTCAGAGATGTATCTCTAAAGGATTATACCTTCAGATATGTACCACCCCTACAATGGAATCCTATCCACAAAGCGAAAGAAGATTCTATCTCTGTGCATTCTGACAGTTCACATGAACCATCCTGGATGCATGATGATACTCATTTGTGGATGTGCAAGGTAGCAGAGGAAGAGGAAAAATGACTAAAATTGAGAAGGGACTTCTCAAGGAGATAGACCAATCAAAGACCTAGCCTATACACCAATGATATTTCCAAATGAGGAATTTGAGCGTCATGGTTGGGCAAAAATCTTGGCCACCTTGGACATTGTTGTCAATGAAGAAAAATGGAAACCTCATTGTGATGAGGAGGGGTACGATATTTCGGTGTTCATGTGTCAACCCTTGCTGGAAGAATGTGACCCTAGTGACTTCATAGAAGAAGAAGAGAACGATAACGATCTAGAGTCCATTGTGATGGATAGTTGCTTTGACTCTGAAAAGCACTATCTAGAAGATGTAGGAGTATCTACCCAAAGAGAAGAAGAACCTCTCACAAGTATTAAAATTGTAAATTCAAAGGATGGAAGTGAGGGTTGTCAAAAGAAAAAGAAAATAAAAGCAGTGAAACAAGAAGAGGAGGAATCATTGTTTGAAGTACCAGAAAACTTCAAGAAATATGAAAGTTGAGGATCAAAAAATTTTGATACAAATGCCTAAGAGAGAGACCATCACAGGAGAAGCATATGATTTTAAAGAAAAGACCAAGAAAATTGTAGTAACCATTGAAGGCAACGAAGAGTGATGTACGTACATAGGGTAGACCTAAGTGCAGAAGAAGAAGTACAGTTGGTAGCTCTATTAAGGGAATATAGGGATGTGTTTGCGTGGCACTATAGAGACTTCAAGGGAGTAGATCCAAAAATTTGCTCTCAAACAATCCCCATGATAGCTGACGCCAAGCCCACCAAACAGAAGCCCTACACATATAATGACACTTGTGCAACCAAAATAAAAGAAGAAATTGATAGACTGATTGAAGCCGGATTTATTTATGAGATTGAGCATACTAAATGGGTGTCCCCCATGTAGTGGTGCCCAAGAAGAATGGGAAGTTGCGAGTGTGTATTAACCTTAAAAAAGTTAATGATGCTAGTATCAGAGATAGCTATCTGCTTCCAATCATTGAACATTTATTGGAGCGTGTTGCAGGCAAGGAAGTTTATTGCTTCCTTGATGGATTCTCAGGTTACAACCAAGTAGCCATTGCCCTAGAAGATCAATACAAAATGGCTTTTGCCAAAGACTGAGGAATCTTTGCATTTCGTGTGATGCCATTTGGGCTCACCAATGCACCTGCAACATTCTAAAGGCTCATGTGTCATGTCTTCAAAGATTTCTTACGAAAGAGCTTAGAAGTATATGTGGATGATTTATGCGCTCATTCCCAAGAAAGAAGATATCACATCCCTGAGCTTAGACAAATCTTCAACAAGTGTAGAGAATATCGAGTGTGTTTGAACCCAGAAAAGTGTGTGTTCATGGTATGTCAAGGTAAAATCTTAGGTCATATTGTTTCTAAGAACGGAATATCAACAGATGAAGACAAAGTAAGAGCCATAGCAGAGTTGCCGAGGCCAAGGAATGTTAAAGAGGTACAAGCCTTTATGGGCCATTGTGGATATTACCGTAGGTTCATCCACATGTATGCGATCATAGCTAAACCTCTTTATGCCTTGCTGACAAATTTTGAGTGGAACGATCAATGTGAAAAATCCTTCAATGAGCTAAAAAGACATTTGTGCTCAACACCAATACTGACCACTCCTGATTGGAATAAACCATTTCATGTCCATGTGAATGCTTCCAATCATGCAATAGGATGTGTGGTAGCACAACCCATAGGTGAAGGAAAGCTAGATTTACCCATCGCATATGCTAGCAGATAGTTGAACACAGCTGAATGAAATTATACGCGAGAAGGCTTAGGCATGGTATATGCCGTGAAGAAGTTTAGACACTACCTATTGGCCAACAAGTTCAAGTTTTTCACTAATCATCAAGCTTTATTGTATTTGGTCAATAAACCTTGCAATATAGGACGCTTAGTAAGATGGTTCCTCTTACTAATGGAATATGACTTTGAAGTTGGTGTTAGGAAAGGTAGGACCCACCTCAAGGCAAATCATCTTTCTCACATCACTTCAAGAGAGCCACTGCAAGGAGTGTCTGATGAACTATCCGATGCTTATTTCTTCAATTTAGAAGTTGTTCCTCAGTGGGAAAATAAGTTAGTATGTGTCCTAACCTTCGGACCCACAAATAAGCATGTGAAAACGAACAAAGAAGAAACTGTAAGATCACAAAAATATCAAATATTGGTCGGCAGCATGTACAAACAAGATACAAAGGGTGTACTAGCTTGTTGTGTTGGACAATGAACATAGTAGTTGGTTGCAACAAGCCCATGAAGGACTGCTAGGAAGTCACTATTCTAAACAACGAACATTGCAAAATCTAAAAAGTTTAGGAGTGTACTCGCCTAGCATGGACAAAGAAATACATGAATGGATTAAGAATTGTCCAACATGTCAAGAGAGACCCCCACTGGAGAATCCCACTCTTTATTATGTGTCATTAATTCCAGATTGGAGTGCTCCATTGGTAGAATTTATGAGATCGGGAACACTACCCAGCGAGGCTAGTCTAGCACGAAAACGAAGCATGGAGCAAGAGGCTCAAGACTATGCCTTAGTAGGAGACAACCTATACCAAAGAGGAAAATATGGTTACCTAAGACTATGCGTTCACGAATCAGACTATTTGAAAGTCTTAAAAACTGCACACAGTGGTGTTGCAAGCAGACAATTTGGGCCTGATTGAGTAATTAAGACCATTCTATTCTCACGACTCTAGTGGCCCACTCTTCATATGGATGCACATACCTATGTGAAGAAATGTGACACATGCCAATGTGCCCAATATCCTATCAGAAAAGATGAGATGCCTCTAAGGCCAATGATGGGAGGATGCACATTCTCGAAGTGGGGTATAGACTTTGGTGGTCCTATTAACCCCCCAACTAGAAACTCCCATGCAGAGTACAGTGTTGTAGCCATAGATTACCTTACAAAGTGGGTAGATGTAAAAGCCACAACAAAAAATGATGCTCAAACAATGGCTAAGTTCTTATTTGAGAACGTTTTCACCAGATATGGACTACCAATAGAGTTAGTAATGTTGAAGAAACACTCACAAATTTGACGTACAAACAAAAAAAAAAAAGGAGAAAAGAATCAGAGAAAATCAAAAGCCTTAGTGGAGGGACAAATCCACGACCGTTATGTACAGTACAGAATCTCCCAGGATCAGAGTCCATTACACCAAATCAAATTGTACAAAGAGAGAACGTGCAAAGGAACAATAGAAGGGAAGTGCGAACAAGAACGTGCTCAAGAAGAGCGCGCAGTATAAATAAGAGCACATATAGAAGAAGAAGAGAGAGAGGAGAATAGAGATAGAGAGAGAGAGATGAAATATAGCTGAGATATAGATATACAGATAGAGAGAGAGATAGAAGACGCCAGAGATCCCGTATGTATAGATGAATAACAGAAGCCTAAGATATCGGGTATTCATCTGAGAGAGATGGTAATAAGAAACTACTCAGTATAGGAGAGTTTCTGTAGCTTGAGCAAGAAGAGGCCAAGCTCACCTGCACACATCTTCTCTAATAGAAAACACATGTTCATGTGGATGTTTGTGCGTACTGTTTGTATGTGAAAGAAACAGAGTATGCTTTTAAGGTTAGTTAACAGTTAACGGTTTTTTTTAGTAAACGCATTTTCGGTCAGATACAGTTCTTACGGTAAACGTGTTTTTCCCGTAGAAGAACGAAATAGATCTCGCAGAGTAATGCAAAGTTTTGTGTGAGAGATAGCTCATTTTGTAGCTAGACATCTCTACTTTTAGTTGATAAATCTTTCCGGTGGAAGGGATATCCACACACAGTACAAAGTCTGACCGGAAAGAGGCTGTCTGAACTAGAGGAGTTTTTTTTTCTTAAACTTCAGAAAAAGTTCAATAAGTTAAGGAAGCTCTTGCGTCACTTCCTTACTTCATGTATGATCACTTGAAGTAATCATAATCAGAATTGAAGTTCATTCCGGTACAATTCCGGTACGATTACGGTGTTAGTCCAGTGACAGTCCGGTGAAGTTTCGGTGAAATTTTTTTTTTGATGAATTTAGAGCGCAGTCTTATATGTTGAGCGCTAGATTTCGCTAAGCTATTGATTGATTACAGAGGTGTTCTGAATCACTCTAGCTTAGTTCTTCTTGGGCGTGGCGGTTTCCGCAAGGCTCAACCTTTGTCACGTCGTCAAGGAGTGGTATCAGAGTAAAGGAAGTATACCACATTTCCGCAACAGTGGTATCAGAGCTAGGCATATCTAATCAGAGCCCAGAGTATTCACCATTATTGGAAACAAGAGCCAGTTAACCACAACGAGTGGAACCAGAACGAGAAAGATTCTAAAGAGCAGAAAGATTCTCAAAACTCACCGGAAGTAACAGAAACAAGAAGATCATGGCAGACCATGTTACTATTGATAAGTTGGACAGAGATAATTATCCCGCATGGGTAATGCGCATGGAAGCCTTACTTATGAGTAAGGACTTAATGATGTACGTGACCGGAGAAGAAAAGAAGCCGACTTTCGAAGATGATAGTCAACCGGAAAAAGAAGAATTAGAAGCCTTGAAGCTGTGGCAGAAGAAAGATGCAACGGCAAGAGCCTACATCTATAATACCGTAACAGATCATCTACTACCGCATATTAGAGGTCTGGAGAAAGCAGAGGACATATGGAGTGCATTGGAAGATCATTTCCAAAATACTACGAAAGCCAGGAAGGCTAGTTTATGGTCCGAGTTTACGACATTCAGAAAGAAGTCGAGTCAAAGCATAAGTGACTATGTCACTAAAATGAAGGATCTAGCAATTAGTCTTGGATCCATAAATGAAGAAGTCGAAGATCATAGATTGATAGCGCAAGTGCTCACAGGTTTGAGAGGAGATGAAAGGTGGAAACCTTTTGTACTATCAACTGAACTTTCTTTAAATCATTTTATGCCAGATTTAAATCAGTTGCTTGGTTTGATGCTCACATATGAGCAAGACTTGAAAGGAGATGCAGATAAAGGACAAAGCTCTGCAATGTACATGAAGAACAAAAAGAAAGACAAAGGTAAGTCAAAAGACAAAGAAGAGTCGAGCTCTCAAGCCTATTATGCAAGAGGTAAAGGCACTGGCACAGGAAGAGCAAGAGGTTTTGGAAGAGGAAGAAGTAGCCAGAATACCAACAAGAAGGCTTGCTGGATCTGTGGACTCAGTAATCATTTGGCTCATGATTGCTGGCACAATCAACAAGGATCAAATCAAAATCAAAACAGTAATAGCAGAGGCAGTAGTGAAAGACATCAAAGAGGAAGACAAAATCAAAGAGGAGCCTATGGTAGAGGTGGAGTAAGAAGTTGGGGACAGAATCAATCCTACAACACCACCTACAACAACTACGCAAACGACACGCAGAATGAAAGTCATACATCGTTGATGATGAACTCTATCAGCACATCAGAAAATGAAGACCTAAAGGTATTCTACATTGACTCTGGATGTTCTAATCACTTGTCAGGAAATATAGAACTAATGTCAGAACTAGGAAAAGATAGTTCTAGTCACACTGTTCAAACAGGTGACAATACGAGACATAGCGTACACTCAATTGGAAAGGTGAAATGCAAGAATGGAGCAGACTTGCTAACCAATGTTTTGTATGTTCCAACAATACCGAAAAATTTGATTAGCGTAGGACAGATAGTTGAGAAAGGTTTTCAGGTCAGATTTACAAACAAAGGCGTATTTGTAGAAGATCCCGAGAATGGATACAATCAGATCGTCTCTGGTAAGAAAGAAGGTAGAATCTTTACTTTAAGGATACAAGGGAACATTGGCCAAGCATTGCTCACACATGGAGAAAAGGTAATTACAGAACTTGATCTCTGGCATAAGAGATTGGGTCATTTCAATGAAAAAGGAATTAAAGCTATGATAACGAATCAGTCAGTACTGGGATTACCAAATATACAGAATCAACATATGATTCACAAGTGTGAAGCATGTCAGTTGGGAAAAGCCCACAGGTTACCTTTCCAGAAGAAAGGATTCAAACATGATGAAGTACTCGAGCTTATTCATACAGATGTATGGGGGCCAACGAAAGAAGGATCAATCAGTGGATCAAGGTACTATGTTTTATTCATTGATGATGCAACAAGGTGGATAACTCTTTATGTTTTGAAAGAGAAATCGGAAGTATTTGGAGCTTTCAGGCATTTTCATGCATATGCTGAAAGACTTACCGGACGAAAACTTAAAAGATTGAGGTCTAATGGAGGGGGAGAATACTTCTCCCGAGAATTCAATTACTATCTTTGGAATGCAGGTATTAAGAGAGAAATAACCTGCAGATATACACCACAACAAAATGGAGTAGCAGAAAGAAGGAACCGAGTTCTAGTTGAATTTGCACGAGCCATGCTAAACGAAAAGGATTGTCCAAATTATCTTTGGGCTGAAGCCGTAAACACAGCTACATACTTGGTAAACAGATTACCATGTACAGCATTGGAAGGAATGACCCCTTATGAAGCATGGTGGGGAAAGAAGCCAACACTTGATCACTGCAAAGTGTTTGGATCAGTATGGTGCGAACATTTGTTTTATGTAGGGTACAAGTTTCAAATTATGTAAATACCTTTGGGAAGTCTTCACATACTTCAAGAAGGCTCATATTATTCATAAAATGTAGCAAAAATACCACGTGAGTTCTAGAACATGGTGAGTCAAATTAGTGAGTCACAAGGGAGCTTCAGTGGTGTCCTAGTGGAAGGTCGATGTGGCTAGTTCTCAAAGTCCATCAATACTTTGCTTATTTGAGCACTTGAGTCATGTAATACCTCCATCCAAGTGTTTACCACAAATTTATATGTATTAGGAAGGTTTTAGATTAGTTTCCCATGCTATAAAAAGAGGAGAAAAGTCGTGATCTTGTGGGATGTCCAAGAGAGTCATATGTGTATCTCTACACTGCTGTAGTTTTGTATGCAGAGATTGCAGAGCTTGTATCTCCCTCATTATATATCCAAATTACATGTTTGATAGCTCATTGGAAAGCTCTTACTGTCTACTTTCTTCTGTAAATTTTCATAATCATTGGATTTGTGAGCTGAGAGCAATATTCTCTGCAAGTAGTGTGTGTTCTCTGTTTTTTATCCCTGCTGAAGGTCTCCATTAAACCTCAAACTTGCAGAGGTCATATCTCCTTGTGTATGTATCCAAATCATGTGTTCTTTGGCTTGTTAGAAAGCTCTTTAAGTTTAATTGTATTCTGGAAAGTTTCAAAGTCATTGGAGTTGTGAGTTAAGAGTAGTAGTCTCTGCAAGTGATGTGTGTCCTCAGGTTCATCTCTGTTTCAAGGTCTCCATTAAAGCTGCATATTGCAGAGGTCATAGCTCATTGTATATTTATCCATTTGAGGTGTTCTATATCTTGTTGGAAAGCTCTTAGAGTCTAGTTTATGTGTGTGAAACAGTTTTGGAAAATTCCAAGTGAGTAAAGAGAAATTTGCTCTGCAAGAAAATTGGTCTGTGCATACAAGTTTGTGAAAAAGTCAACTAGGTCCTGTTGGGTTTCACCTACTTCTAGCTGTACTTTGGAGATCAATAAACTCCAACATTGGTATCAGAGCAAGTACTTGGAGGCTTGGAGAAGGTTATCATACCTTGACGAAGAATTTGAAGCTATCAAAGAAGCAGTTCATCATCAACACTACACAAAGGTAGAAGAAGATTGCAAGGAGGCATCTGAAGCAACATCCAAGCAAAGAAAGGTGCACATACCTCATTTACAAGGTAAATACTATATTTCTTCTCATCACACACATTGGAAAGGAGGCTTAAAGGAGGAAGCTTAGCATTTGTATTATGGGAGACCAACATGCACAAATAGAGAAGCTTGATAAGACCAATTATCAAGCATGGAAGTTTAGAATCACAGCATACTTGCAAGGTAGAGGCTTGTATGGTTTGATTGACGGCACAGATATCAAACCCACATTACCAGAGGACCCAAATCAGCAACAATTGAGGGAGTTTAGACTTTGGAATGAGAGAGACAAAAGGGTTATATTCATTTTATCACAAAATATTCAAGATTCAATGGTAGGACACATACAAGATCTAGACACAAGTAGAGATGTTTGGCTTGCATTGGAAAGGTTGTATGCTACAGGTACAAGAGCAAGGAAGATTCAACTCAAAAATGAGTTGAATAACATAAAGAAAGATACAAGGACATCGGTCAATGATTACATATTGAAAGTTAAAGAGATTGCAGATCAACTAGGATCAATTCAAGCTCATGTGGAGGACGACGACTTGGTTGCACATACTCTCAACGGACTCAAAGATGATGAGAGATGGAAACCCTTCATTACTTCAGTTTATGTCAGAGGAGAATTACCAGATTTTGATCAACTTATTGCCCTCATGGTCACGGAGGAGATGAATCTAAATGGTTCTACTTCAAATCAAAAAGGATCTCAAGGACAAGCTCTTTATGTAGGATCATCAAGAGGTGGAAACAGAGGTGGAAGAGGTTCAAATAGAGGTCGAGGAAGAAGGAGCGATGATCAAAGGACTTCAAGTGGCTTCTTCAACACAAGAGGAAGAGGAAGATCAAGCGCTAGAGGTACGAGAGGCTACTACAACTACAACCAAAGACAAAGGAGTGAAGATAATAAGAATAATTGCTATATATGTGGAAGGTATGGACACTATGCCAAAGATTGTTATCAAAATGAAAATAATCAAGGTGGTAATCGAAGAGGAGGCTATTCAAGAGGAGGTAAACAACAAGGAAATTATGCAGTTGAAGGTAAAAGTGATGATTATGATTCTCTTCTTATGATGAATGTAGAAACTAAGATGAATTGCAATAGCGATGTATGGTATGTAGATAGTGGTTGTTCTAATCACATGTCTCATGATGCTTCATGGTTTTCTAATATGCATAATCCGTCATGTAAAGGTCATGTTGAAACAGGAGATGATACAACACATAAGATTATGCAGGTTGGAGATGTTGTTATGCAGGATAAGAGCAAGACAAATTGCTTGAAGGATGTACTTTATGTGCCAACGATCACTAAGAATTTGATGTCGGTTGGTCAAATGGTAGAAAAAGGTCTACAAGTGAGATTTAATCATGCAGGTTGCTTCATTGAGGATCCAAAGCAAAGGAGGTTAATTGCTAGAGGTCAAAAACAAGGTAGATTGTTTACATTCAAGGTAAACCCAAATCATACAAACTATTTCTCTTATGGTATGCATCGAATAGCACAGCTTGATCTATGGCACAAAAGGATTGGACACATGAATGTACACAGGTTAAAGGAGCTATCAAAGAAGAGGATTGTTGAAGGATTACCTGATCTTACTAAGCAACATATGGTGCATCTTTGTGAAGCATGTCAAATGGGTAAGCAGAGTAGACAACCTTTCAAGCATTCAAGCTATGTAAGTGATGGTTTGCTAGATCTCATACACACAGATGTGTGGGGACCTACTAAAGAGGCATCCTTGGTTGGTAATAAGTACTATGTATCATTCATTGACGATCATAGTAGAATGACATTTGTGTATTTTATTAAACATAAGAGTGAGGTCTTTGATTGTTTCAAGAAGTTCAAATCATATGTCGAAAAGCAAACAGGAAGGTATATTAAGAAGCTAAGATCCGATGGAGGAGGAGAGTATTTCTCTCAAGCTTTTACTGATTTTTTGTATGATGAAGGTATCAAAAGAGAAGTTACATGCAGGTATACTCCACAACAAAATGGAGTCGCAGAAAGAAGAAACAGAATCATAGCAGAAGCATCTAGAAGCATGCTTAATGATATGTGTTTGCCTAATTATTTTTGGGCTGAAGCTGTTAGCACAAGTGTTTACATTATGAATAGAGTTCCGACTGTTGGAGTTCATCATTTGACACCATATGAGGTATGGCGTGGAAGGAAACCAAGTGTAAGTCATTTGAAAGTATTTGGTTGTGTATGTTATGTACATGTACCTAGTGAGGTGAGATCTAAACTTGATGCGAAATCAGAAAAATGTATATTTATTGGTTATGCAGATACTCAAAGAGGATATAGATGCTATAATCCTCATACCAATAAGGTTGTTGTGTCAAGAGATGTAAACTTTGATGAATCACTTTCATGGTATGCAGATAAGAATTGTTTGCAGGTCATGGATGAAAATGAAGAAGGTGTGGTTGAAGGAGATGAATGCATAGTTCAGCCATCAGGAAGTTTAAATGATGAAAGGAGTGGTTTAGATGAAGAAAGAGGATCACCTTTCAATGGAAGATTAAGGCAAGAGTCACCTCCAAGTGTTAAAAGTAAAGGTAAACTCAAACTTGTTGAAGTTAATGATGAAGGAGAGGAAATTAGTGATGTATGTGAGTATGGAGAATCATCAAAGGTTCCTAATAAGAAAGGAAGAGCATCTACATTGGAGGTAAGAAGAACTTCAAGAGTAAGTAAGCAACCTCAAAGGTATACTTATGAATCTTTCATGAATACTCATTATGCTTTTATGACAAAAGTTGAGCAGGAAAATGAACCCACATGTTATGATGAGGCCAAAGGAGATGAAAAGTGGGAGAAAGCAATGAGAGAAGAAATGGAAGCACTACAAGATAACAAGACTTGGAATTTAGTTCCAAGTACACCAAAGCAAAAGGTAATTGGTTGCAAGTGGGTTTTTAAGATTAAAAGAAATAGTGATGGTAGTGTGTCTAGATATAAGGCTAGACTTGTAGCAAAAGGATATAATCAAACTCAAGGTGTGGACTATGAGGAAACATTTAGTCCAGTAGCAAATATGGCAACGGTGAGAACTTTGTTGGCTTTAGCTGCAAGTAAAAGGTGGAATATATATCAACTCGATATAAAGAATGCCTTTCTTAATGGTGAGTTAAATGAAGAAGTGTATATGTCACAAGCAGATGGTTATGTGGATGCAAAATGTCCTAATCATGTATGCAGGTTAAAGAAGGCATTGTATGGTCTTAAGCAGGCACCAAGGGCATGGAATGCAAGGTTGGTAAAGTATCTTATGCTGCAAGGATACACAGCGAGTCATGCTGATCCTTCACTTTATGTAAAACATGTAGATGTCATGTGTGTCTACGTATGCATTTATGTGGATGACTTGTTGATTACAGGGAATGATGCAAAAGCAATTGATGAGATAAAAGGTAATTTGGGAAAGTAATTTAAAATTTCAGATCTTGGTTTGCTCAGATACTTTCTTGGGATTGAAATTGTGTATAGCGATGAAGGTATGTGGTTGATACAAAGAAAGTATATATGTGATATGCTGAAAAGGTTTGGTATGCAGGAATGTAAATTTGTTTCTACTCCAATGGAATGTAATGTAAAGCTAAGCGCAAAGGAAGGTGATGAGTTGCATGATATGAATGTATATAGATCCATGGTAGGATCTTTGATTTATGCAACAAAAACTAGACCTGATATATGTTATGCAGTGGGAGTATTTTCACAGTTTATGCATGAACCTAGAGTACCTCATATGCATGCAGCGAAAAGAGTGCTTAGGTATTTGAAAGGTACCATGAACGAAGGATTATTTTATAGTCATGATGCTGATCTAACTCTTAAAGTCTTTAGTGATGCAGATTGGGCTAGAAGCAAAGATGACAAAAGATCCACAAGTGGATATGTGGTAATAGCAGGAAACAAGACATTAACATGGAGTTCAAAGAAACAGCCTACAGTTGCTTTATCTTCTACAGAGGCTGAGTATAGAGGTTTAGCATTGGCTACTACTGAGGTTATGTGGTTTAAAAAGTTGTTTCATGACTTGAATGTGCAGGTTGATGTACCACTGATATATGGGGATAACTTGAGCAGCATTCATATGACCTCAAATCCTATTTTTCATGCTAGAACAAAGCATATAGAGGTTCACTATCATTATGTTCGAGAGAAGGCCATGAACAATGAAGTGCAGGTTTCTTTTGTTGGAACAAAGGATCAAGTTGCAGATATCTTCACCAAATCCTTGGATGGACCAAAGCTTCAAAGATTCAACTATATTCTTGGCATGAAGGAAATACCCTTTGAAACTTGAGGGGGAGAATGTTGCGAACATTTGTTTTATGTAGGGTACAAGTTTCAAATTATGTAAATACCTTTGGGAAGTCTTCACATACTTCAAGAAGGCTCATATTATTCATAAAATGTAGCAAAAATACCACGTGAGTTCTAGAACATGGTGAGTCAAATTAGTGAGTCACAAGGGAGCTTCAGTGGTGTCCTAGTGGAAGGTCGATGTGGCTAGTTCTCAAAGTCCATCAATACTTTGCTTATTTGAGCACTTGAGTCATGTAATACCTCCATCCAAGTGTCTACCACGAATTTAGATGTATTAGGAAGGTTTTAGATTAGTTTCCCATGCTATAAAAAGAGGAGAAAAATCGTGATCTTGTGGGATGTCCAAGAGAGTCATATGTGTATCTCTACACTGCTGTAGTTTTGTATGCAGAGATTGCAGAGCTTGTATCTCCCTCATTATATATCCAAATTACATGTTTAATAGCTCATTGGAAAGCTCTTACTATCTACTTTCTTCTGTAAATTTTCATAATCATTGGATTTGTGAGCTGAGAGCAATACTCTCTGCAAGTAGTGTGTGTTCTCTGTTTTTTATCCCTGCTGAAGGTCTCCATTAAACCTCAAACTTGCAGAGGTCATATCTCCTTGTGTATGTATCCAAATCATGTGTTCTTTGGCTTGTTAGAAAGATCTTTAAGTCTAATTATATTCTGGAAAGTTTCAAAGTCATTGGAGTTGTGAGTTAAGAGCAGTAGTCTCTGCAAGTGATGTGTGTCCTCAGGTTCATCTCTGTTTCAAGGTCTCCATTAAAGCTGCATATTGTAGAGGTCATAGCTCATTGTGTATTTATCCATTTGAGGTGTTCTATATCTTGTTGGAAAGCTCTTAGAGTCTAGTTTATGTGTGTGAAACAATTTTGGAAAATTCCAAGTGAGTAAAGAGAAATTTGCTCTGCAAGAAAATTGGTATGTGCACACAAGTTTGTGAAAAAGTCAACTAGGTCCTATTGGGTTTCACCTACTTCTAGCTGTACTTTGGAGATCAATAAACTCCAACACAGTAGCGTATGCTTATGTACCGGCTCAACTCAGACATAAGCTTGAACCGAAAGCAGAGAAATATGTGTTCGTCGGATATGATGAAAAGCAGATGGGTTATAGGTTATGGAATCCTCTAACGAAACAGTTTATTGTTTCTAGAGATGTTACATTTGATGAATAGAAAAGTTGGTATGCAGATCAAAGTCATACGACTGAAGAATTCGAAGAAGAAATAAAAAGAAGAGAGAAAGGGAAATCAATTATTCAGGTAAACAGAGATGAAAATCATATGCAGGCAAGTACGTCTAGAAACAGATCAGGTATGAGAAATGAAGATGATTCGAGATTTGATGAAGAAGTGCATTCAGATACACATGAAGAGTTTGAACCAAGAAGGTCGAACAGGAATAGAAGACAACCAGAAAGGTACTCGTATGATACTTCATACATAACTCAGAAAGACTATGCATATATGGTCAAAGATGATGAAGAACCACAGAGCTATGATGAAGCAAAAGGCAAGAAACAATGGGAAGAAGCAATGACAGAAGAAATTAGCGCACTGTAGGAGAACAAGACATGGGAACTTGTCTCGAAACCAAATGGTAAGAAAGTAATCGGAAATAAATGGGTTTTCAAAATAAAGAAATTTGCAGATGGAAGGATAGCCAGATACAAAGCGAGGCTGGTGGTCAAAGGCTATGCCCAGACGCATGGCATAGATTATGACGAGACATTTAGTCCGGTGGCAAGGATGTCAACCATAAGGACTGTGATTGCTATAGCAGCATCAAAAGGATGGAAGCTAAGTCAGCTAGATATAAAGAACGCATTTCTGAATGGATACATTTCTGATGAAGTGTACATGGAACAACCTGAAGGGTTTGTAAATTCCAGAAACCCAAACTTTGTTTGCAGGTTAAGAAAAGCACTTTATGGACTGAAGCAAGCTCCAAGAGCTTGGAATTACAGACTTGTGAAATATCTAAATGAACTTGGATAACAAATTTGAAGGCAGACGCAAGTCTACTCATAAAGAGAACAGAAGAAGGAATGATCTACATTTGTATTTATGTAGACGATTTAATAATCACAGGAACATCAGATGAAGGGATTACAGAAGTAAAGAAACTACTCGAAAGAGAGTTCAAGATCAGTGACCTAGGAAAGTTGTCATACTTTCTAGGAATGGAAATCACATACACAAATCATGGTGTATATGTGTCACAAGAAAGGTATCTCCTAAATTTACTAAAGAAGTTTAATATGGAGAATTGCAGAGAGGCTTCAACACCGCTTGAAGTAAACCATAAACTCAGGAGATACAGTGGAGCAGAGTTTAAAGATATGAAGAAGTATCAGTCACTTGTAGGAAGTTTAATTTACGCTACGCTAACAAGACCGGATCTTAGTTATGCAGTAGGAGTTCTCTCACAATTTATGCATTGTCCGACAGATCAACATTGGGTTGCAGGACAGAGAGTTCTTAGATATATAAGAACTATAAAAGAAGGATTATATTATCCCTTTACGTCGGATATAAAGCTCAGAGCATACAGTGACTCAGATTGGGCTGGAAGTCAAGATGACAGAAGGTCAACACACGGGTATATGATATACCTAGGAGATAAGCTGGTAAGCTTGTGTTCGAAGAAGCAACACATAGTGGCTTTATCGTCAACAGAAGCAGAGTATAAAGGACTTGTAGAAGCAGCTAAAGAAATAATGTGGATGCAGACCTTGTTCAAAAGCATGGGTATTGATCAAGGTATACCTATCATACATGGAGATAATATGAGCTCTCTATATCTTGCAGCAAACCCAGTATTTCATGCAAGAACAAAGCACATAGAAATTCAGTATCATTTCCTGAGGGAAAAGGTAATGGAGAAGGAGTTAGAAATTGTATACACTCCAACAAAGGATCAGATTGCAGATATGCTGACAAAGAGTTTGGATGGAATGAAGACAAACAGATTCAAAGAGATGGCAGGTATAAAAGAAAGGAAGATATATGAAAGAACGGAAGATGTCAAATTAGTGATTGAGGGGGAGCTGTTGAAGAAACACTCACGAATTTGACGTACAGACAAAAAAAAAAGGAGAAAAGAATCAGAGAAAATCAAAAGCCTTAGTGGAGGGACAAATCCACGACCGTTATGTACAGTACAGAATCTCCCAGGATCAGAGTCCGTTACACCAAATCAAACTGTACAAAGAGAGAACGTGCAAAGGAACAATAGAAGGGAAGTGCGAACAAGAACGTGCTCAAGAAGAGCGCGCAGTATAAATAAGAGCACATATAGAAGAAGAAGAGAGAGAGGAGAATAGAGATAGAGAGAGAGATGAAATATAGCTGAGATATAGATATACAGATAGAGAGAGAGATAGAAGACACCAGAGATCGCGTATGTATAGATGAATAGCAAAAGCCTGAGATATCGGGTATTCATCTGAGAGAGATGGTAATAAGAAACTACTCAGTATAGGAGAGTTTCTGTAGCTTGAGCAAGAAGAGGCCAAGCTCACCTGCACACATCTTCTCTAATAGAAAACACATGTTCATGTGGATGTTTGTGCGTACTGTTTGTATGTGAAAGAAACAGAGTATGCTTTTAAGGTTAGTTAACAGTTAACGGTTTTTTTTTAGTAAACGCATTTTTGGTCAGATACAGTTCTTACGGTAAACGTGTTCTTCCGGTAGAAGAACGAAGTAGATCTCGCAGAGTAATGCGAAGTTTTGTGTGAGAGATAGCTCATTTTGTAGCTAGACATCTCTACTTTTAGTTGATAAATCTTTCCGGTGGAAAGGATATCCACACACAGTACAAAGTCTGACCGAAAAGAGGTTGTCTGAACTAGAGGAGTTTTTTTTTCTTAAACTTCAGAAAAAGTTCAATAAGTTAAGGAAGCTTTTGCGTCACTTCCTTACTTCATGTATGATCACTTGAAGTAATCATCATCAGAATTGAAGTTCATTTCGGTACGATTATGGTGTCAGTCCAGTGACAGTCCGGTGAAGTTTCGATGAAATTTTTTTTTCGGTGAATTTAGAGCGCAGTCTTATATGTTGAGCGCTAGATTTTGCTAAGCTATTGATTGATTACAGAGGTGTTCTGAATCACTCTAGCTTAGTTCTTCTTGGGCGTGGCGGTTTCCGCAAGGCTCAACCTTCGTCGCGTCGTCAAGGAGTGGTATCAGAGTAAAGGAAGTATACCACATTTCCGCAACAAGTAAGTGATAGAGGCACACACTAATTGAATGAAGTCATTGAAAACCTTCTCCAAGAATTCTTGGTGATACATAAGAAGTCTGCCCCCCTATCACCCACAAACTAACGGACAAATCAAGAGCACAAATAAGATCCTATGTAATGTATTGACAAAACTGGTAAATAATAAACACTCTGATTGGGACAAACAACTTCATCATGTTGTTTGGGCTTACAGAGTTGCCTACAAAACGGTACTCAATGCCACCCCATTTCAGATGGTCTTTGGACAGAATGTTGTGCTACCATTAGAACTGATCTCAGCTTTAAAAGTAGCACAAGAGCATGAGTGGAATGGACATGAGTTGTCCTCCAAGTTCTTTGATCTAGAACGCTTAGGTGAGATGAGGCTACGAGCAACAACAGGCATCTATGCTGCAAAGAAAAGACAAAAGGCATACTTTGATGCACACATCAAGGATAAGGGATTGAAAGAAGGAGATCTAGTGCTGGTTTATACACTAAAGCAACATGCCCATAAATTGTAAAAGCAAGGATATGGACCCATGATCATTAATAGAATTTGCACTAGCGGGGAGGTTCAATTGGCCACTTTGGAGGGTGACATCTTGCCAAACTATATTAGTGGATGCTGAGTCAAGCTATATCAAGAACCTCTTATAGAGGATATGCTAACGAGACTCAACACTGCTAAGAAGCGAAAAGAATAAGAGTTGAGGGTTAGAGAAGAAGCACAAGCCGAGGTGAGAGAGCGTATTAGACAAAATAAGTTAAGGCAATTAGGCCTAGATGTCAACCTAGAAACCCCAAAATATCACATGGACATGTGCCAAAAATCAGGCGTAATTACTTCTCGAATAATTGATCGACGCCCCTTTGTTACCATAGAGCTAGGACGAGGAAAGAGTGTAAGGACTGTGACAGCATTGATTGACTCAGGTCCAACACTAGTGTAGTTAGACTTTCATATTGCCAAGACCTGCAATTGAACATCAAGCCCATAGAAGCCTATCTCATAGGTTTGGGAGGTGTGGAAACCCCTTGTTTGGGCGAGGTGGAACTCCCCATCTACCTTCAAGATGTTCCAATGAAAGTCAAAATTTTAGTGTGTCACGATGAGGACCTTACAGAGCCACTTGTCTTGGGTCAAGATTGGATTTATGACCATGCAGTTAACTTGAACCTAAGAAGTCAACTTCTTCAAGTTTGGATGCAGGAACAATGCATTACATTAGAATTAGAGAACTGCATGCTCACAAATCTAGATGTCACACATTCTCTTAGTTCTTCTAGGACTAATATTAGCAAAAAAGATGTTGAATGTGTCAAAAGCTCTAGGTTCCAAAAGCACTCAATTATGGAAGAATAGAATCAAAGACAAGTGGACTCCTCCTCTTGTGCAAAGACTAATGCGGTCACAACAACTCAACCAAAAAGGCAAGCAAAACAGTACATGACAACCGCTATATCAAATAGACAAAAGGAGTTCAAGAAGAAAGTAGTCATGGGAATGAAGTAGATCTGGGTACGAAAAGGAGAGAAACCACCAGCCTTGCCAACAGAATTCCCACCCAAGCAAACCAACCATGCGACGACAAGAACCAAGCAACCATGACTAGCTCAACAAGGTCTTAGAAAAATTTGGGTGCCTCAAAAATTAGGTGCAACTCAACAATGGCAATCACACATGTGGGTACCCAAGAAACTCTTACATGCACAAAACCCTATGCCCTTCCACACGTGAAAAGTCTCAACAACAGTCACAAAGAAACAAGAGTCAGAATCAAGCACAGAGATCAAAAGAAGATCAACTCACCTCTTCGACAATACTAAGAAGAAAAGCAACAAGGATATGGATTTGGAAGCCAAAAGCACTAGTAGGCCCCACAAAACCAAAGAACCAACCATGAGGGATACAAAATGTAAGAAATCACCCAAAGGTGAAGAGGCCACAAGTGATTTGTAAGCAGATGGACAATGTTCTAAAATGGATTCCTATCAAGAGAAATGATCAAGATCCATCTATACCTAAAAACAATGATTGCACTAACATCTGCAAGTAACATCGACAACCTCGACGTGCGAAAACCAGTTCCCAAAAAAAAAAGTGAAGAAAAAGAACAAAAAAAAAAGATAGAGAAAAGAAGAAACATGATCATGCGCTCAATGAATCTCATTGGTGAACTATCAACAAGGACATTCATCAACAGCGAAATACAAGCCAATGGTCAATCACTACGATGGGCATACAACACGAAGAGCAAAAATCGATGGACCCTTCACCATGGTAAGAATTCCCTACTTGGGCAAAACCATAACCATGATAGATTAGGAAACCTCTTCGTCAACATACCCTTGAGCAATTAGCTCAAGACCAAATTTCTTGCACCATACTTCTTCCAATGCATTCCCCAAGTACGCATGCATAGGGCCACATTACAAGGCCATGCACAAGGCACATATCTTTTTCAACCCATGCACTAATGTACTTACCCATCAGTCATTATGGGTCACAAGTACTTGGCCTCATACTATGAAACTCATGTTTTAAAGATCCAAGGACATCCAAGGTAACACATCAATACCCATGAAGCAATTCACAGTAGACAGCTCCTCAAGATCAACCACCTCTCAAGTACTACATGGAACAACCACTCCAACAAGGGTCTGTCAGGGACGACAAACTCGAGAGGGGGGGAGTGTTGACAGTCAAGGTTGAGCACAATCATGGAAGTGCATCAAGGAAGTGGACACATAAGAAGAAGGAGCATGTAGGGAGCTCCAAGAAGCACATGTCAAATTTTCAAAAGAAATCCCTATAAAAATAGTGATTTTTATCACTAAAAACCATTGTAAATACCATTTTCCATTTTTGCAACTCCATTTTGTTCAAGCCAAGGAGTCCATGAGCTTGAGGAGTACGAGAAGTATCACCGTACCAATTTTCATAATTTTTAGACTCCGTTTGAGCACCCAAATAAGCCCTAGAACCTAATTTTTAACTAGGCCGGACACTAGGTCTAGATAGAGCCAAAACCACTAAAAAAAACTATAAAAAGGGCTAGAGAGCTCATTTTTTAGGTTAGATTGTGGTAGATTTGAGATCTTGTAAGAGATTTCTTTTGTAATGGAAGATCTTCCATTGTTCCACTCTTTGCTCTTACCTTGTGCACATGTGTGTGTGCATGTGTGTGCATGCTTATGTGCTTTCACTCATGCACTTGTGCCTTGACTTGCTCACGGTCTTCATACGAGTCCTCATGTCTCCACAGATTGACATTTATGAGGTGAATCTCCTCACGTCGGAACTTACCATTGTGCTAGAGTGACACCAGTGCAGCAAAAACTGCAGCACGAACAGGAATATGCAGAATATCATCATCTTCGACACCTTCTACATCAGTGTTAGTACCTGTAGTAACAATTGCAAGTGTGATAGGATGTTTTTCAACACCCTGCACAATGTTCCACAGTCCTTTTGCAACCAATTCATGTCGCATCATATAAGCCCATAACGGGTAGTTGGTACCATCCAACTTATCCTCAACACCCAACATACGGAATACATCATTGCTTTCAGCCATGGCTGGTGACTAAAATACCTTGATGCAAAAAATTGAATGTATCTTAAAAAGTTGAACAAAACTTCCAAGATGAATTTTGCTAAATCTATAGCAAACTTTGAGACGCTTATACTGGTGAACCGAAACTAGTATATACTTTTGGCACAAAAAGACAAACTAGCCTGCACAAGCACTACGATAGTGTTTTCGAAGGCCAAAGCGAGCTCAGATCATAATTTTGGCACGACAAAGCGAAGCTGTTTTGATCGCTAAAACACCCTGTCAATGAAATGGACCGAATTTCCCAGTGGGATGATCAAATTTCAAAATGTAGCACCCTGAGTATTCGTGCGATTATGAGACTGTGATTGGAGAGGTGTCGACAATGCCCTAGAAGAAGCGGCGACCTGCTCTGATACCAATTGTTGGAGTCGGACGTCTACGAAAGCACGCAAACATCACAAGGAAGAAGAAGAAGCTTGGAGCACAACACACAATATTGAAATGTATTACCACTAGAATGTACAAAGATAAGTAGCTAGTTAGGGCAATAGGTGTATATACAAGTTGGGGGAAACAACCTCCTAAAGAGGGAAAAAAGTGCCCCGGCGGTCCTAGAGTGTTCACACACATCACTACCTAAATATGTCAACAATATGCAATTCTACGATGGTGGACCTCTTGACAAACTTAAGCTCACATAAAAGCACAAATTGAGAGATACAAAGACTAAAAGACAATAATATTAGTGAATACTAATAAAATCCAATACGAACAATCATAGTTGCAAGGATGCTACAAGCTTTCTTAGCTAGTCAGAAGGGAAAAGGTTAATGAAGCTCATCTACTAGTAAGAAAAAATCTGCTAATGTTGCACAATCGAAGAAGGAAGACAAAGATGACAAGAAAACAAGAAATCAGAAATAGTTTTGCAAGTATTACAAGGCAAATGATCATGTCATAAAGAGTTGTCCTAAATTGGCTACAAAAAAGGTAGTTCTTTTACATTGTCAGATGCTTTATTTGTGCCAGGGATCAAGAAAAATCCATTATCAGTTTCTGCATTAGCCAAGATTGGCTTGGTTGTGAAATTTGTTGATGACAGATTCACAGTTCATGATCTATCAAATGGTGATGTCATTATTGCTTCTGGCATTTTATGTCGTGGGCTGTATAAGCTTATAGACTATGAAACATTTTTGAATGATTCAGCATGTGCAGTACATGATTCTCAGGCTATGTCAAATGCAAAGCTTTGGCATGCATACTTTGGTCATCTGAATTTTGCTAGTTTACTACACCTGTAGAAATCTGAAATGGTGTCCTCTTTGCCCAAACTTGAGGCACCTTGTAAACATGTATGTGAAGGCTATATTTTGGGCAAAATGTAGCGTTCCTCCTTTCGAAAAGATGGTTCAATTCGAGCTACTCAGAAATTGTAGCTTGTTCACAATGATGTCTATGGTCCTATGCAGACACCCTCTTTTGGAAACTACCTTTACTTTGTGACTTTCATCAATAAGTTTCCCAGCTATGCATGGGTATATCCATTCAAAGCAAAGTCCGAAGTGTTTATGTGTTTCAAACATTTTTTGGTTTTGGCTAAAAATATGTTAACATGTAAAATGGGCACCCTCTGTTGTGATCAGGAGGGGGGGTATATGTCTTTTGACTTTAATGCATTTCTTCTTGAACTGTTGGAGACTTCTAAATCTCCAAAAGCTTGATCTATACTGATTTAAGAGCACCTCTATATCAGTTATAAACCAAAATTTACACAAATGTTGCCTTAATTTATCAAGTCTTCCACTATCACTTCTCTGAGTGAAAATTTTTCTTCTTCAAGAAGTCTGCTTCAAAAATTGACTTCATTACCTGCACATATCTTTAGATTTCTTCAATCTAATGATATAAATATCTCCACACTACCTTTGTGCAATCATATCAACCATTATTCCTTCAAAAGAATCATTAAAACTTTAATTTGATCTTTAAGATCAAAGGTATGTCAGAAAATGTCTTCCTAAACAAGCGACTTTGACATAGTCAACTTCTAAGGTTGATTTCTCATAGCACAAGTCCCATTTTACTAAATGCTTTTAGTCATAGCTTCTTACCTTCTAACTTAGATTTTGAATGTTGACTCATCAAAAACTTTACACTGTACACTGAGATCCAAGCAAAACATTGACACAAAAAAGTGCATGACTCTGAGAGTTCTATCTACAGACTTTACATACACATGTTCCTATTGATCATACACACAGGTTGAAAGGAATTAGACCATGAAACTTTGAACATAGCTTGATTAGCTTCTAGATTAGATGTGTAGAAAATATTTCTTGATCCACATGATCAGGCTGCGAGAAATCAGAGAAAGACTCGATGCTAACTTCTGAAGATGACTCTCTACACATCTAACTCATGGACACTTGTCTTCTAATGACTCTCTCACTTATTTCTTTACATCATTGACTTATATACATATGATTCTAGACTCATCCCGCATCTATTACATATTCCTTATTATCCTAAGGATCATCTATATCCATTTTACAAGAATTCTCAACTAATAATGTACATATGTGTACAAGCTATATTTTTGAAATCTCTTCACTATCTTCAGTGACTTCTTTGACTTCACTTTGATCCTTGACTTGCTTCAAGCTCTTTATAATCATCAATTTGGGATTGCTTTCTTCCAACAACTCCCCTTCAATCACTAATTGTGATTATTCCATTCTTCTTTATTCCTGCCATCTCTTTGAACTTCTGTAGCTTAGGTCCATCTAAGCTTTTTGTCAACATATCTGCAACTTGCTCTTTTGTTGGAGTATACAATACTTCAATCTCTTTATCAAGTACGCTTTCTCTCAAGAAATGATACTGAATCTCTATGTGTTTAGTCCTGGCATGAAAAACAAGATTAGCTGCCAAATATAATGAACTCATATTGTCTCCAAAAATAATTGGAGTACTCTTATCAGTTCTAGAGCTCTTCAACAAGGTCTTTAACGATATCACTTCTTCTGTAGCCTCTACCATTCCTTTATACTCAGCTTGTGTGGATGACAAAGCAAATGTATGTTGCTTCTTTGAGTACCAAGAAACTAACTTATCTCCAATATAATAGAGATAACCATGATTAGACCTTCTATCATCTGAATCACCTGCCCAATCTGCATCAGTAAACACTTTGATTCTTGTATCAGAGGTAAAACCATAATGCAAACCTTCACTCAGAGTTCCCTTGATATATCTGAGTACCCTTTGAGCTGCAATCCAATGAGTTTTCTTTGGAAAATGCATAAATTGTGCTAACACACCCACTGCATATGTTAGATTTGGTCTTGTCAAGGTAACATAGATCAAACTACCTATCAAACTCTAATATTTCTTCATGTCATTAAATTCTTCACCTCCATATCTGCTCAATTTATGATTTACCTCCAATGGTGTGGTTGAAGGCTTGCAATCTTCCACGTTGAACTTGACCAGAAGATTCTTCAAGTATCTATCTTGTGTAGCATATACTCCATGTTGAGTATACACAATCTGCATTCCTAAGAAGTAAGATAAGTTTCCCAAATCACTTATCTTAAACTCCTTCTCTATTTGTTTCTTAAGCTCCTTCATTCCTTGAGCATCTATATCTGTGACAATAATATCATCAACATAAATACACACACACACACACACATATATATATATATCCATCTTCACTTGCTTTCACTAGCAAGCTACTATCTGCTTTTGGAGCTTGATATCCACATTCATTCAAGAACTTAACACGCCTGTAATTCCATGTCCTTGGGGCCTGCTTCAAACCATACAAAGCTCTCTTGAGCTTACACACATAATCTGATCCAATTAAATCCATGAAGCCCTCTGGTTGCTCCATGTACACTTCATCTGCAATATACCCATTCAGAAATGCATTGTTCACATCTAATTGTGATAACTTCCATCCTTTACAAGCAGCAATAGCAATTAGGGATCTAATTGTAGACATCTTAGCAACTAGACTAAAGGTTTCATCATAATCTACCCCATAAGTTTGGGCATAACCTTTAAGCACAAGTCTAGCTTTTGTTAAAAGTGCTTTTGGTCAAGCCCTTTTAATCTCGTTTCTGGGTTCTTGGGATGGACAAGGGTCTATAGTACAGAGGCCCTTTTTAATTTTCCCAATTCAACATTCAATTAACAACTAACTCTCTTCTGATTCACTGATTATTACTTACACAATGCTTCTACCACGCGATTCAACACTTACAAATTTGCACAAACTGTTAATATTAATTGTAACGTTACTGTGATTAATGATTAGTTACTGGAAACTTAATAACCAAAACACAATACTCAAAATTCTGCAAATCTGCAACAGAGTACCTCCAGCGCAATCGCCCATACAGACAGTCTGGCGATTCCTCTCTTGCTCGAAGAATACCGCGCTTGCCTTTTCATTACTCAAAAGGGGTTACATCTTTTCGCCATGCCTTTTCGATGCGTGCGAATATAGAAAATAGAATTACAGAGAGATCCAATCCGCTCACGCACGGTGGACTCGAACCCAAAAATGAAAATTACATTAAGGCTCATCAATAATGCCTTGGACATACATAGTTTGAGCTAACTTAAAAGTTCGGGTAATCTTCTGTTTTAAAGAATCTAACATGTCTTTCAGAATATCTAGTTCTATAAGTTGGGCATCAGTTCTAACAGAACTGGCAGCGATGACTTGAGTCATGAGTGATTCTCTTTGTGTCTGCAAAAAGGCTTCCTGTAAGTAGAAGTCATTAGCGATAGCAGCGTCTCTTCTCAGCTTCATCTTAGCGATCTATGCATCAATTTTGGAAAGCCTATCAGCCTGAGTGCCCAATTGTTTTTCTCGTCTTTCCAGCTCCTGAGCTTGATACTGGATAGTTTTATAATAAGCTTCTCTCTCCTTTTGCACATCTTCGAGTTCTGTCTTCAACCGTAAGTACCTGGCAATCTCCTCCGTGAACTCTTGATCTCTCTGAAACAATCGCTCAGTAATATTGTGTAACTCAGCTTCTGCTTTAAGCACATTGGCCCGAAGGGACTGGGAAGCTTCTTCTAACACGCTGAGGGCATCCCTCGTACTATGAAGCTCATTTCCTAAGGCAGTCATGGCATCTGTCTTGTCGGTAAGTTCTTGCTTCAAATGAGTGATTTCTGTGTCCCGTTGAACAAGCAGAATGTCCTTTTCTGATAATTGTTCTTATAGTTGCTGGATTTGAGTCTGCAATGCATGAGTCTCAGCTTTGGCCGCAATTGCTTCTTTTTAGAGCAGAGCAATGTCTGCTTTGAGCACGTCAACTTTACTCTACACTCCTTGCTGGATATTATGAGTTGTTATCTTCATCTGCACGGGCAATTTCTTGGAAAATTGGATCAGGAGCTGGCCCATAGATGCCAGTTCCGTAAACATAACTGTTGGGGGTGGAAGAGCTGGAGGGGGCTGGGATGATGAGGTAGTGATCAGATGAGGGGGGGAGGGTGGAGAATAATCTAGAGAGGATAACGGATGAGTTGATGCCTCGCGAATGGCAACTAAAGGTGCATCATGAAGAACTGCAACAGAATCAGGGAGAGTGGTTGGCGGAGGAAGAGGGATAAGGGCGGTTGATGCCAAAACTATTCCGGTCTCAATCTGGTTTGTTTCCACAGCAGCTTCGGTAATGGTCTCCACATTTCCAGTCACATGCATGACTGCATCTGCTTGGACCGTGACTGCATCTGCTTGGATCATGACTGCATCTGCTTGGACGTCAGCAGTTGGTGACGAAAGAGATTGGCAGTCCGTAACCCCAATAGTTTATGCTATCTCCTTCACAGCCTCAGCATCCGGTTGATGAGATTCATCCCGCGATGAGACTTCGGCTACATCTTCCATGACAACATCTTGATTCGGCTGCTTGAGAGAAGGAGACGGAACGGACTCGACCTGTAAGGAGGTGGCAGTGTCGTGGAAAACTTCAGCTTCTTGTCCTACAGTGGAACCTTGTACCTGGCTTTGTAAGGGACTAATATATCTGCGTTTGCATTGGAAGAACTGAAGCAAATCTCCATCATCGTCGTCCTCCAGCATTTGTGTAGATTCTTCATGTAGCAGCATGGTAGGCGGGGGAGGTGGTTGTTGTGTGGCTTGGAGCACTGGAAAGAGAAAGGTTAGGAGATGGGATAAGCGAGTATGAGGGATGTCATTCTTGGCTATCTGTTTTGTAACTGCTACACATTCACGGTGAATGCGCCTAAAGAAAAAGGAGGTGAAATTAACGGGTTCACGGGAAGCGGTATCGATCATTGAGTAAAAAGGTCGGGAAATACCATAGGTGCATTTTTGCAAGTTTAACGCAGCGACAAGGAATTGCATAGCAGTACGCTCTGGTTTAGGTCGGCAAAGGATGGCAAACTCATTAGATGAGTGCCGGGGAAACAATTCCTTCATGGTGGTGAGAGGAAGGAGCGGTCCATTCTCCAACCCTTCTTGAGGGAGGTGGAATCCCTCAGCCACCGTGTTCAGAGTAACGAAGACACGGGAGTTTAAACACGTCACTGGCCAGCACTGCTCTGTAGTAGGCATGGAGAAAATGGTAGAAATAATCTACGCATGGAAAGGGTGACACTCCACTGAATTTCTCTGCTAATCCTGCCTTAATTTTTATTGGTCTCGAGTTGACCGTGTCACCCAAATTGTATGTTACCAGCTGATCCTCCGATACATAGAACTGTCGAGGCTTTGCCAAGTCTTTAGCTGGCTGCAACAGTTGGTGTAATGTCGATTCATCCATAGTTATGTCAGCATCTGCTTCTGATTCTCCGGTCAGTGGTACAACCGTACAAGCTGCCGGATTCCAATTATCTGCTACCAACTGTAAGTCTACAGTACCTAATGCAATGAGGTCCTTATTTGTCTTGATGAAAGCCTCCTCCTCATCATCAGATAGCCCATCCAACATATGGACTGGCTCTGCTACATATGGGTGTGCGTGTAGATCACAAGGTTATATAGCATCCAATGCAACAACATATTTCTGGTGATTATTTTTAAAAATTAACTCTTGAGCTGACCAATCCTGCACGACCTTGGCTTGCTTTAGCCATGGTCGACCGAAGAGTAAGTTGTAGTCCAGGCTAGATTCGGGTAACTCCAAGACTACAAAAGTCATTTTAAATGTAGTTCCCTGCAAGGTTATAGGAATATTACGCACTAGTCCCACCGGATGGACTCTGGATTGGTCCGCCATTTGCACAAAGAACTGCATTGGTTCAATTTGGGTCCAACCCAATTTCTTACAGAGTGAAGCTATTGCAATACACTCCAGACCCTCCATCAATTAAAACTTGTGTGATCTTCTGGTTTATATACCAAACGGTGATCACCGGTACCGTATGATCCACCGTAGGATCCATCTTGGGTTGTATGGTTGCAGTTGCGGGAGTACATGAAGATTCGGGGCTGACCTGCTATTGGAATTGTTGTCTTACACTAGGAACTAGGGCGAGAAAATATCCCAGAGGAAGTGTGATTGAAGCTCTAGATAGAACGTTCCATACCTGGTCAGTTTGCGCTATGGTCATCACCAACTCTGGTTGTCATTCTGATGTTGTCGGGGCAGAATTCTGTGCATTTGGCCTTGCATTTGGCAGAGGAGGCTGAGTTACCAGAATTGGGTCGGGGAACACAGTCGGCTCCTTAGTTGTCTATTGACTGGCCTTTGTAAAAATCCGCTGTTGCTCACGAATTCCAGGCTCGAAAACTTCAGCTGCTGGTTGCAACTGTTTTCCCGATCTCGTCTGTACTACGACTGCTTGTGAATCAACCGGGGAAATATAAACCATATTTGTCATACGATTTTGCCTTTCCTTTTTTCTTTTGTCATACTCTGCGGCTTCTTTACAAAATCTATGAATATGCCCAACCTCGTCACAGAAATGACAACGAGGGGGTGGGAGAGAGGTACCTTCAGTCGATGTACCCGCATGCCATCGATTTTGATTGAAATTGTTATTTTGCGGATCCCGATAGTTCCTGTATCCCTGCTGCTGGTTGGTTTGTAACTGGGGTGGTACGTAATGGTCGGTTGGCTGCCCCTGTTCCTGTATTATGGTGTTTACTGCCGCTCTACCCTGCACCTTTGTATTGTATGCACAGGTTTCTATTGAGTGCCCTGACGTGTTACAAATGGCACAATACATTTGGTTGAGAGCACATGTGGAACTAGTGTGACCGGGATTCTTGCACTTAGTACAGTATACTTGTTTGGACGAATCCTCAGTCACGTTCTTACTTGCTTTCAACCATTCCAGATCCTCCATAAACCCTCCAACTTTGTGCTCCAACTGTAAGGCCATTGCAATGCCAGCGCCCAATGTCATTCCGCCCACACAATGAATGATCATGATTTGTTTTAGCTGTGGATTCAAGCCGTTGATAAACCATTGCATTATGACATCATCTGGCAGGTTGGCATGCACCAATGGCAGCTGCCGCAAATGCGTTCTGAACAGTGTCACATACTCCTGGACACTCTGGTGTGGTTTCTGTCGATTGTTTTGCAAATAGTCAAAAATTTCTACAGGGTTCTTCTTCAAGCAAAACCTCTATAGGAACGTGTCCTTCATATCATCATAATTACCAAAATGATTAATATCATATTATGTCAGCCATCTTGCGGCTTCATTAACCAGGGTGGTCGGAAACACTATCGTCTTATACGCCGGATCTGGTGGGTGGTTCAACATTGCATAACTGATTTCGAATGTGCGAACATGTGCGTCGGGGTCATCCCCTAGAAATCCACTGAATTTTGTATAGGTCACTCCGGTTGGGACTGGTCGAAGTGGACCGACTGGCTGTGGCTGTTGTTGTTGTTGCTGCTGAAATTGCGGTTGCGACTGTGGCGGTGTTTGTTGATATTGTTGTGAGCCACTCATGGTGCTATTGTTGCTGGCATTGTTACTTCCTGAATTTTGAGGAGGTGTCTCTTGATCTTCTAAGTCTGTATGGTCAGCCTGCTCACTTTTCAATCCAAAAATGTCGTCGAACCGTTTGCTTAACTCCAAATCTAGTAGCCTTTCCTCAGCTTTGGTGTCGAAATCAGGTAGACTTGCACCGAAAGTGGTGAACGCAGTAAGTGTCCACCAACCAGCACTGCAGTGTCACCGAGAAACTTCAAATTGCCACCGAGTGATACCGAACTTTCACCGGAACTCGCCAAAGTCTCACCGGACCAGGCTACCCTATCACCGGAAACGTTCTCACTCGATAACGTGAACCTATCATCGAGAATGACCGAATTCTGACTAGATAGTGCAGAATTGACTCTGCACTGTGTCTCTGTACAACCAGAAGTCGACGTACTTTCTTCAAAAAGTATCGAACTCACACCGAAATTCACCGGAATATCGTCATGTGCTACCGAAATAGCACCGGAATCACTATTGGCTCGTTTGATCCTTCTATAACTGGGCTTAACAGTCCTGTACTTCTACCACCAGGGGGTGTTCCTAATAAGTTTGGAACTGCCCAGGGATGTTGATCTCTGTGGTATTTGGGGTATGATTCACCAGAACGTGTTACAGGAATATATCCAAGAATTCTTCCTCAATTTCTAATCTTTACTGCAAACGGCTACTCCAATCCCCATAGACGGTGCCAGTGTTAAAAGTGCTTTTGGTCAAGCCCTTTTAATCTCGTTTCTGGGTTCTTGGGATGGACAAGGGTCTGATAGTACAGAGGCCCTTTTTAATTTTCCCAATTCAACATTCAATTAACAACTAACTCTCTTCCGATTCACTGATTATTACTTACGCAATGCTTCTACCACGCGAACCAACACTTACGAATTCACACAAATTGTTAATATTAATCATAACGTTATTGTGATTAATCATTAGTTACTAGAAACTTAATAACCAAAACACAGTACTCAAAATTCTGCAAATCTGCAACACAGTACCTCTAGCGCAATCGCCCAAACAGATAGTCTAGAAATTCCTCTCTTGCTCGAAGAATACCGTGCTTGCCTTTTCATTACTCAAAAGGGGTTACATCTTTTTGCCACGCCTTTTCGGTGCGTGCGAATATAGAAAATAGAATTACAGAGAGATCCAATCCGGCGGCTTACACTTTGTATCTAGACACCTCACCATTTGCAAAGCTTTTTGTTTTGTACACCCACTTACATCCAATCACCTTCTGGTTCTTTGGTCTTGACACCAATTCCCATGTTTCATTCTCAAGTAGAGCATCATACTCTTCTTGCATTGCCTTCTCCCATTTCTGTTTACCTTTAGCTTCTTCATATGTGTTTGGATCTTCTTCTGTCTTCACAATATAAGCATAATCTTTTGTTGTTAAGAAAGATGTATCATAGCTATACCTGATAGGTTCTTTTCTTTGTCTCAAAGATCTTTTGACCTCTGCACTTCTTGAAGTCTCAACCACATTTGATTCTGGATCAAATCTTGGCCTATCTTCATCATTGCCCTGCAATTTACTTTTACAATCAACATCATCAATATCTTCTTCATACACTTTCACTTTGGTCTTCCCTTTCCTTTGTATTTCTTCAACATCTGCATACTCATTTGTTGACCCTATATACCATGTGCTTTGCTCATCAAATGTAACATCTTTTGTAACAAGAAGTTGCTTTGTAGATGGACTCCACAATCTGTAACCCATCTGTCTATCATCATACCCAATAAACACATACTTCTCTGCTTTGGGTTCTAGCTTATGTCTTAATTGAGAAGGAACCTAAGCATATGCTAAACATCCAAATACCTTACAATGATCAAGAGTAGGTTTCTTATCCCGCCATGCTTCATAAGGTGTTATACCATCCAAAGCTTTACATGGTAACCTATTCACAAGGTATGTTGCAGTGTTGATAGCTTCTTCCCATAAGTATTTTGGACAATTCTTCTCTTTCATCATTGATTTTGCAAACTCTACAAGAGTTCTATTTCTTCTTTCTGCAACTCCATTTTTTTGAGGGGAGAAGAAACAATTTTTTGAAAGGAAATTATTTGTAAAATGTCAAAAAATTGTAGAAATATTTATGCAAATGATGTAAAATTGAGGAAGAGTCTTCCTCATGTAAATTAGAATCATATGTATTTTTTCTAGAATTTTTGGAAGCTCTTTGATAGCATATTTTTAGATTAGAAGGGAAAAGGACCAAAATTCAAGTGTGAAAGAGGACACTTGAAAAAGTATAAAAGATAATTTCCTCTATTTTGAGAGGGTTGGTTGTATTATTTTTGCTATCCAAGTAATGTGAAGAGCTCTCTTGTAGAAAATCGTGTTTCTTCCTTTCATGTACTTTCTTTTGATTTGTTGAGTCTATTCTTTGTGTGATCTATGGAATTTGTAAGCTTCAGTTGTGTAATTCTGAGTAAGATGTATGAAGAGATGTGATTCTCAGTGTATTGAGTAAGAAAGTGTAGAAGAACAAAGCTGGAAATGGAATTTCTCAGTTTTCGAATCGTGATTGTCTCATTTGTGTGATACAGGTACTGTTTTTGAAATCTGAACTTCATAATTGTAATCTATTGTGGAAATGGCACGCTTTAGGCACAAAGATCATTGAAAATGGTGTTGTAGAACTCAAGATAATAAAAATCCTAGATCTTTCTCTCCTTCTTCATAATTTCTCAGAAAAACAGTCATCTTAACCCTTATTCTTGGATTCCATTAACTAGAAGGGGTTGTGGTCTTTGCATACTTCCCGGATTGACAATTTAAAGATGTGTAGTTGATCTTTTGTGCTATAATGATTGGAGAGGACAACTCCAAAGGGTAACAATAAACATTTTTTGGTGCCGTTGTCGGGGAACAAAGCAAAAGCTTCATTGAAGTCTTGGACATTATTGGATCTTCCATTGTTGATGATATTTGAACACATTGAAAAGGTACTAATCTATAATCAAGAAAGAAAAAATGAAAAGTTAGGTTTCTTTGCTTGTCTTTTGGGAAAAGAAAGCATGAGTTAACCTTTTGGAATAAAGAAGTTGTGAAATTCTTGCAAATTGATAGTTGCCCATTCCTTTTAAGAGTAAAGTGCAGGTGTGTGGAAGAAAGATTGTTAAAGGGAAGGTAAAATGTGACTATCTTTGCATATGTAGAGTGCTTTTTGACTAAGTACCAAGCAAATTTGTCAAATCTTGGACAAGATGACATGTTTTAGTGAGGAAAGTCAAGTAAAGTAGCTATGTGCAAATTGATTGATCCATTTGTCTATTCAAAGAAGGATAATAATCTTGGAAAAATTTATTTGGCTCTTGAAAAAAAGGTGTTTGAGTTTATCTTTGCATGAATTGATACTTGTACTTCTTAGCACATATTTTCTTGGAAAGCTCTACTTCCAAACTGATTAGATTGCAAGCATAAAAGAGTATAACCAATCATGAAACAAAAGATTAATGGATCTTGAAACAAGAAAACCCTAAGTGAAGTGTTTTCCTTGATTTAGGGTTCAAAATACTAAAAAATTTCATAAAATCCTTTAAAAATTCAAAAAAAAATCTTTTTTCTTAGAAAGTTGGACAGGCGGATTGCTGTGGGAAGTGGAAGGGAAAAAGTGAAAGAAAAAAAAAATCTCGAAATTGAAAGAAAATAAAAAATGTCTAAAGTAGAAGTTGTTGTTTAAATTTTTTCAAAAATCTATTTGAATGAGTTTGGTGGTGTATAATTGCAGGAGACAAGTGATCTGGAGTTGGTGAAGAACATTGGAGAAGACCAGGTGGAAAGAAAAGTCAAAAAGTGCAAAAGCAGGAAGTTTAGAGAAAAACACGATTCTCTTCACAGAATCACGATTTCCAGTAAGATAAAGAATTTTGACTTAGTTGCACTATTGTGTACTGAGGTAAGTGATTTTAAAAGGTTTCATAAGTTGCATGAGTAAAGGAAATTAAAATTTCAAAATTTCAGTAAGAATTGAGCATCAAGTGATTAGATTGGAGAATTGGGTACAGAATCGTGATTTTCGTCAGTAGAATAAAGAGAGCAAATTTTGTTGGAAGGGATAAGATTTGTGAATTAAAACCACAAAATTGCTAAGGGACAAGAATCATACAGTGAGAATTTAAAATTTTGTGAAAATCACTCACAATCGCGATTGTCTGAAGACTATAAAAGCCTGAAATCTCAGAAAAATATTCATTTGAGTGAAAGAGTGAGTGAGAGGAGCTAACAGAATCGCGACCTTCTGCAAATACAAGCTTTTTGGACATTTCTTGATCAGGCAGAAAGGTAATTTTCTTACAACAAGTTTTTGCATGATTTCAAGTTCAAGCTTTTGGTAAAAGCACAAAAAACACAAAAAATTGTTAAAAAACACGGAATCGTGACTTTCTGTTTTTTTAATTTTTTGGTAGAAAAAATATTGTTTTGTCAAAAGTCCTTTATTGCATGTCATTATTTTGCTAAGGCACCTCCATTAGATTAAGAAGAAATCAGAAAAACAAAAACCAAAAATTTACAAAAATTCAGACAGAATCGCGATTCTGTAATCAAACACAAAATCGTCATCCATTATAATCAAACACAAAATCGCGATTCCCAGAATACGATTTTCATAAGAAAATCCTATTTTAAACGATTGTGAGCAATCACAATTGTCTGGGATCAGGATCGTGAAAAACACGATTTCCTTCACAGGATCGTGGAAATCACGATTTCCTTCTTAAAATCGTGAAAAACAAGATTTCCTTCACAGGATCATGGAAATCACGATTCCCTTCACAGGATCATGGAAAACACAATTCCCTTCACAGAATCGTGGAAAACACGATTCCCTTCACAGGATCGTGGTAAACACGATTCTATTCACATAATTGTGAAAAAGATGATTCTATTCATAGAATCATGGAAAATCTAGAATATTCATAAGATCGTGGTAAACACGATTCTATTCACATAATCATGAGAAACACGATTCTATTCACAGAATCATGATAAACATGATTCTATTCACAGAATCGTGAGAAACACGATTCTATTCACAGAATCATGAGAAACATGATTATATTCACAGAATCGTGGTAAACACGATTCTATTCACAGAATCGTGAAAAAGATGATTCTATTCACAAAATCGTGGAAAATCTAGAATATTCATAAGATCATGGAAAAGATGATTCTATTCACAGGATCGTGGCAAACACGATTCTCTTCACAGAATCGTGAATTAGTTGAATGATTTTGAGATCTGGTAATAAATTGTTCACACCTGATAAACAAGAGTTAAAAAGGAAGGAGATAGAGCCAGTGATAGGAGAGTTACAAGGAAAAGATTTAGGGCAGGTAAATAACATGGAAAACCTAAATGAAATAAATGAAGCCTCTAGAACTAGTGATTATAGAAATATTCTCAAATATATGTATACAAATAGGTTTGGAACCTATGTGCATCAAGATGGTATGCATAAGTTTCTCATTAGGATGAGAAACCTAGAAGTTCCCTTAAATATAACACCACTAGCACAATTTAAGGATGGCAGATATGAAGATAGATAGGGATGTGTATACATATTTTCACAGGATCCAGAAAACTCTAATGATTTAGGGCAATGTACAGACAAGAGACCTTGGGAACAAAACCTAGGGCAACCAGACTTGCCAAGACAACATGAAACTCACACTAATATTGAACAACAACAAGGAAGGAGAGTACACACTTCCCCAAATCCTTTTGAAAGAGAAGGAGAAGGAATGAATGATTTTACAATCAGAAGGAGACATCAGTGGCAAAACCAGGGAAGAATGCTTAGGCCCTATCAAGTAGCAAAATGCATGAAGAATCAATATGAAGGATACTCTGATCCTCATGCCCATGCTGCAGAATTCAGACAATTAATTAGGGCAGAAGAAGTAGAGGATTACAAAGTACAATTTGAAGCATTTGGTCTAACCCTAACTGGACCTGCATTATCTTGGTTCATTCCATTGACAAAAGGAAATGTATCCAGATATTGAATCCTTCCTTGAAGCTTTTATAGGGGAATTCTCAAAAACTGGAATTAAACATAGTACAGCTACCCTGATACATAGCTTTAAACAACAAAAAGATGAAAATGTCATAGAGGCAGCTAGGAGATTCAAGCAATACATTGATAGATGTCCAAGAGAAGAGGTACCATCAATGGCAAGACAAGTGTCTTTGTTCATAGAAGGACTGAGAAGTGCACAATTAAGAACCTTGGTGTATTATAGGAGATGTCCTGATCTAGGAGCATGTGTGAAAGAGGCAATAGACTTGGAGGATAATAGAGGACAAGATTTATTAGAATTTGACCAACCAAAAACAAACGAGGATAAAATTCCACCTGTAGAAGAATTAGCACAAGCTATTGCTAAAGCCCTAGAAGTCAACACCAAGACAAATTTGATAAACACCAGGATATCAACCAATAAGAAATGCTATAATTGTGGAGAAAATCATTTGGTACAACAATGCCCTTATCACAAAACACAACATTTGCAAGATAGAAAAACACTTAGATACTTTACATTAGAAAGGAAATGGACAAACCATACCAGAGAAGAATGCTTCTACAATAAACAACCCATTAAAGAAAGAGAATATGTGAATCAACACAACTTACAAAGAGAATCTGGATTTGTTGAGCAACCAAGACCTGTACTTGGACAACAACCACCATGACCAACAAATGTATTACCAGTAAAATATACACCAATAGAAGAAGAAAGCTCAAGATTCATATCATCTTACAGAGAGGATTATCATTGGAATGAAGGATATCAGGAAGATTGGGAAGGATATGAACAGAGACAACCAGAACTGCAAGCCTTGGACTTGGGAAATGGGACAATTGAAATGGACACAACCACATTCATGTACATAACTAATAATTACATGTCCAATCAGAAACCCCAATTCAAAGGAAGTCAAAAGATAACTTGTTATAGATGTGGGGGAGAACATTTCATTAGAGACTGCCCACAACCTCCTACACTAAGAATAGAAGGAGCCTATTGCAAGGATTGTGGCAGGGAACAATTAATAAAGGATTGCCCAAGAAACCCTCAAAAACAACAGAACACATCTAGTAACATACCATTAAAAACAATTAACATAATGGAGCAAGAAGAATTGAGTGACCATGATCAAGTAACTGTAAATGCTATAACAAGAGCACAAGCTAAACAACAAGAAACAACAAAGGAGCCACACACACAAGAACATAAGAAAATTCCATTTTCAAAAGAAAAGAAAAACAGACAAAAAGGAAGATGGGAAAGAAAGATGAGAATGGGTAAAAATTTGGAAGAAGAAACCATGGAACATTCAAACAATAGTCAACCACAAAATACACAGACTCAGGAAGAGGCAAAAAATTCACAAAGTCTGGAGACTCTAATAAGAGCATACAAGGGAAGAATTCAAGATGGACCAAATCCTACAGATCATGTGATGGCATATCCTATGCCAGATTTAGAGGATGAAAGAATGCAAAGATGTAAACAAATCATACAGGAAGCACAACTCAAAATGGGGGAACTGGACAATTATCAAACAAAAGGTGAAGAATCAAATGCAACAGAAACCAAGAAAGATTTTGATCAGGAAACTCCTTTAAGAATGAGAGAGGATTTACCTGTTATAATAATGAATCTTCATAATGAGAAAATCAAGGTTTTGATAGATTCAGGTGCACAAGTTAATTTGATCAGTTCAGTTTTGTTAGATAAGTTCAATTTTAAAAGGATTGAGAGTAAAACATTTATCAAAACATTGGAAGTTCAGATAATACAAAGCTTGTCTTCACCATCTATTGAAGTTAAGTTCAATAAAGAAAAAATGAAAATAAATTGTGAAGAATGGCCTGATCATATGATGACTGAGAAATTGATTTTGGGACTACCATGGCTCAGGCAAGGTAAAGTAATTTTGGATTTTGAAAATATGAAGCTTAAATTGACAATAAATGACAAAAGTTTTTTAATGTTTTTATTGAGTGATGAAAAACAGGAAAATCAACAGGATATCTATAAGTCAGAATTGGAGGGATTTACTTTTCCACTAGAAGCTACAAAGAAACCACAAATAACACTTCTTCATGACCAAATCTATTTCAATCAGAAACAGGAGGAAATTAAAGGAACTAAAGATGTTGAAAAGATAGAAGAAAGGTGGAAAGTGTGGAATAATCAGAAGCATCTAGGCATCAAGACTGAAAGGATGTGGAGACCTAGAGAGTCCAAGCACTGCTTATCAACAAAATGCAGCAACACTAAGTGGATGTGGAGACCGAAGCCATCCAAGTACTGTGTATCAAAAGAAGATATTTATACTCCAAAAAAGGAATCAACAGGAATTAAGTATTTTTGGGTAAAAAAATCAGATCTGCTTCAATGGAAAGAAAATAAGGATCAAGATACAAAAATAGTGCAAAATCATGATGACTCACAAATGAAGGAAAGGGCAAAATGGTCATCAGACATCCACTTTGGATTCTTATTCAAGAATTCAGAATTTCATCAGGAAAGAATTATGACATCTTGGAAATTATTTCCATTTATTTTACCTCATCCTTTTTCTAAGAAAAGAAATAGGAGGGGAAGAGAGAAAAGTGGAAATTATTATTTTAAAAAAAAAGAGAAAAAAAGAGAAAGAAAAAGAGAGAAAAAATAACAACTCTTTAAAAAAAAGAGAGAAAAGAAAAAGAAAAAGAGAGAAAAAAATAACAACTCTTAAAAAAAAAAAAGAGAAAAGAGAAAGAAGAACAGAGAAAAAATAACAACTCTTTTTTTAACATAAGTTATGCAGCACATGCAAGATATAGGTTGTAATTTGGCAGGATTCTATTCTTTTTAGTCATTGTTTAATTATTTTTCCTATAAAAATCTAAATTTTCTTAAAAATTCATTCATTTTTGCTTTTTATTATAAAAAAAAAGAAAGATGAATAAAAAAGAGAGAAGGGAAGAGAGAACTAGACATCTTGCTACACATGTGATGATCACTTTAATTGAGTTATATCTGTGTTACAAATAAGGAAGTCAGGATTCATCTGAGATTTTATTTTTGCTTTTTTCATTACACCTCAAGATAAATGTGATTTCTTTTATGTTTTTTATGACTCGTGTGGGTGGAGTTTTCTTTTTGGTTATGTTATATTTTCTCCAGAATGGTGAATCCAAAAGAACTGCCAATTCATGACTTCAAGGCAGACTCACTAACCTTGTCTAGAGGACATTGGTTCTTGGACAGTGAAGCGGCAGTGGAAAAGGTGGAGCTGGAGTCTGATGAAGAACAAGATATCCCAGAAGCCGAGAAGATAGCCAAAGAACTGAAGGAAACCCTCAGTATCATTGGACAGCACATTTTTACAGTAGGAGTTGGAGGTCCTAAGTATACAATGCTATGTCATGAATTCTATAAATTTCAGAAAATTGTAGTCAATTATAAAAGATGGAAAGCAGTGGGATTACACAGACTATTGGATGAACATTTATTCTTTATAGATTTTGAGAGAGTATCACAGGTTATGAATAGTCTATTGGAAGTTGGCAAAGGCAATGAAGCATATTTCAGATGTTCAGTCAAGGACAAAGAGAACAAAGAGGTACATATCACTATAAAAGCAGAGCACATCAAGGCAGCTCTCCAATTCTATTCCATGGGAACTAAGTTGGATAATAGTTTTGTCAAGAAGATTAACGCAACCTATGCTGGATATTCCAAATTTGTGGATTTCAAAGGGAAAGAGAATGAAGAATATGCCATTAGAATGATTCTTCAATATTTGTGTTTTCCAAAGTTGCCAAGATACACCATGCCACATAAGCCAGTGACACTGATTATGTTCAATAATAAGGACATGACCAAACCATTTGGAGTAATGGATGTAACTCCCTACATCCATGACCAATTAAATGAAGCAGCAAAGCATTGGGAGCAGAAGAAGTTCATGAATGGAGCACAATTCTTAACAATGATTATATATCATGTTTTAGGTATGGAGGATCAGCTGAAATTGGCTTCAGAAGCTCACTATTTCAGAAGCTTGATGTCAGGACTTCAAAGTCCTTCTAAGATGATGTCCATAAGAGAAGTAGATGGCCAAACAAGCATGAGGGGATCAAAAAGGAAAAGGAAAGGGGTATCAGAAGAAGTTAGTCCAGTAAAGAAGAGAAGATTGGATCCCCGGAAAGTAGAATTGGAATAGGAGGAAGCGACAAAAGAAGAGCATGAAGCTGCTCAGAAGGAAGTACAGTCCTCAAAGGAACCTCATCCACCTCAAACAAGTAAGGAACAATTGTATGCCTATCTAACTCAAGGAAATAATAAGAGGGCAATCTATGAAGCCCATTATCAAAAAATGTTGGAAGTCTATTCTTGTAAAGCAACTGACTAGATAAAAGAAGAAGTGGAACATTATGAAGAGCTACATGATCAGATGATGGCTGCAGAATCTGAAGAAGTGTTTATCAAAAAGGAAGTGGAATTGCTGGCATATTTTAAGGAGTTACAAGGTCCTCCTGAAACCAGAACGACAGTGGTAGTGAAGAAGAAAGTTCAGAAGAAACCTGTCCAGAAAAAGAAGTTAACCAAAAAGAATAAGGAAAAAGCAGTTGAATAGGTACAGAAAGAGGAATCGGTAAAATTGTCTTTAGAAGAAAAGAAGCAGGAGGAGTCAATTGCATTAGAAGAACATAGAATGGACAAACAAGGGATGGCCAGTTCCTGACAGTTTTCTTCAGATTCAGAAAGTGACATTGAGAACTTTCTTTTGAAAAGTTTAAATCTCTCAGTACCTAGCACACCAATAATGACAGTACAAGCCTCTGTAAAAAACAAAACACCAGAAGATTTGAGCCAGAAGTCACTAGGGATACAGGTCCAAGAAGAAGCAGCAAAACAAGTTAGTTCTGGGGAGGAAAAAAGGATATTAAAAGGTGAAGCAGTAATGGGGGAAGAAGAAGAGGGTGAGCAAAAGAAGCAAGGAAAGAATTCAGTAGTGGATTGGTGGACATAGGGTTCAAAGCAATATGGACAAAACCATCTCAGCAAACCTATTTCAAACTAAAAGAGGAAAAGCTAGAAAAGGAAGCTCAAATATGCAGCTCAGTGCATGAATAGTTCTTAAGCCCAATAAAAAAATGATTATACGAGACTTTATGTTGTTCAAAACCCCTCGGAATCGGTCCAATTGGATTATCTAGAGCCCACAATTATCTCGAAATGGATTTTTTCTATGTCTATGCACTAGCTCATAAATTCCCGGCAAACGCACCAAAATGATAAGTTCTTGAGCCCAAGGGGAAGATACATATATGTTCTGCCCAAACTCCTGGAAGTCAATCGAGTCGTATTGCTTGAAGGTCGCAATTATATCTTCAATATGTAATTTCACTCCCTCAACAACTACCTCGTACACACTCGTACTTATGCACGCTTGCTCTTCCAAGATCCTTTTCACTCATGCACATTCCTATGTACACTTACATCTTCTACCTCCTTGTCCATATAAACCCAAACCTACGTGCATTCACTTCTTCATATACTCTCCCACATGGACACTAGCACGCACTCTCCGACTATTTACCACTTCAAAGCAGACCGACAACCTCTCAAGACTTGGAGTCAAATGACCGAATCATTAAACGTACCCAATCTTATCACGGGAACAACTCACCCACTTTCATTCTCCCTCACTTTCTCACTCTCTTCCCTTTATGTTGAGGGGGTGTCTAATTCTCATACAGAAAAAATGTGTACATAGCATGCTTAGACTTACATGTGATGTGTAGGAGTGATTATAAAGCATTAAGAGCTTTGTGTGTGATAACCATTTGATGTGTAAGAGTTATTGAAAACAAAATATATATACATATCTCCATCAATGCCATGTATTGCATATACCCATTAACATTTCCAGATCAGATCATATTGAATAGATGTGTGCGCCCTACTTCTTTGCTTCCGTCTATCTTACTGAGCTGTTGTCGCTAGTGTTTCGCGAAGAGCTCCAATTTTGAGATTACAGGTACATCTGGAAGCTTCAAAAGATTCGTAGAAGATGCTTCTTTGCAGAAGTGCATTGCATTTTGCCATAGTAAAGCAAAAGAAAACAAAGGAAATATAGCCCGTATTCCGATATGAAATATGGTAGATACATTGTGATACCTGAACATCGAGGCTTTTTCACTGATGAAGTGGAATATGGACAGTGCGTGTAGATTGCACGTCTTCTCGGGTGCTACTTACATCTTGGATATCTACTCGGGGGCCATCAAATTGGCACATCATTACAATCAGAAGACGATAGACATCAACAACTTCTTCAGGGATCTGGGGGAAAACACGAGCATTTTGGCGGGGGTAATGAACGAAGTGACCCACCATGGATGGTGCTCTATGTGGGAACAGTTGTTAATCTCTTCTGCTACCTAATGATATGGCTCTCTGTCATGCACAGAGTCGCTGTTCCATCTACGGGAGCCGTGTCATTCTCCATGTTTGTAGCAGCCAACTCTCAGACCTTTGTGAACACTACGACCCTCGTGGCTTACATCAAGAACTTCTCGCTCAGCTGGGACATTGCCGTCGGCCTCTACGGTGCTGTCTTCGTCTAGATCTATCATGCCATCTATGGCTCTGATGCCACCTGAAGGGTTTATGCGCAGAAGAAATGGCGATGGTGGAGAGACAAAGGCAGAATAGCAGAGACAGAACATACGCACAGATAGGAAGAGAAGTTGTGCCTCTTCAGTGATAAGCTCCTCCCGTTTACACTTTGAATCTTCAGGAGACGCGAACCTCTAACCCGAGCTAAGCACCTGATCCCTCCCACTTATACTTGCACCCAGATCATCACGTTGCAATGCAACCCAATTTGCCTCTCTCTGTTGTCAGAACATCTGCACCCCTCTATTCCTCAGTCATAACTCCGAGAGCTGCCATGAAGAACCAGGTCGCCCCCTCACAGAGCGATGAACACGAGAACGGACATAAATGTGAGAACAAGGGAGATGCCAATTACGTTGCAGAAGCGCTCAATGCCCGTACAGACTTCTGACCAGCCAACCTTAACCTCCCTCTGTAGTCATATCGTCCGCTTCTTCTCCCTTTTTCCACTCTTTGACATCTGCCCAAAAACGTGAAGAAGACAAAAAAATGACAGCCCCTCCAGGAGGACCCCCCCTTCTGAACGTCAGATCCCCCCGCTGCCCTCTCCTCTGCGTGTCCCCTTTTGATTCTCATCCCTCGATAGCGCAGAAGAGCCCCCTCCTTAATGCCCCCTTTTCGGTTTCTCTTGTCAGAAAAAAACGGACCTGCCACATGCTTTCCAGACACAAATGAAGGTTACTACATTAGGATTGACACCCTCACGCTGCATCTGCTCAAAACAATCCAAGGCTTGTTCACACTTTCCATGCTGGATATAACCACCAATCAATGAAGTCCAAGATACAACATCCCTAACAGGAAGGCTCTCCAGCATTTTCCTAGCCTTTGTAAATGCACCACACTTTGCATACATATCCACTATGTTATTCCCAAGAGTGAGGTTATCATTAAGAATACCTTTCAGACGAACTTCATAATGGATCTCTTCTCCCTTCTCTATTGACCCTATGCTACCACAGGCTTGTAAAAGACTGATATAGGTAACTGTATTAGGAGAGATGCCCTCACGTTGCATTTCATTGAAGCAGCTAATGGCTTGATCTCCATCACCCTGTTGCACATACCCTGCAATCAATGCATTCCATGCGACAATATCGCGAAAAGGAAGGTTTTGTAGTACATCTTGTGCCTTTGAAAAGTCACCACATTTGGCATATATATCTCATGACAACCATGTCAACCAAACTGCAACCAATTTTATCGATAGCCATTAGCACGCCACAAGATTTCAGTGCATAGACAAATGAAACAACATCTTGGATAACACCATCCAATTGCATATTTGTATAGCAACCAAGCACATCCTCTGCAAGATCATGCTCCGCCTCAAATGCGTAGCAAAAGTTTGAGAAAGTCCATGTTGTCTTTCTTAGCATCGAGAGCTTCCATGTTGTATTTCTCTCGTCAACCATTTGATCAATTCTTCAAGTACCTGCAATCAAACAAATTCTTCTGCCAAATACAAACATATTAGTGCACCAAAACCGACCATTTATTGAGCTAACATACTCCCCTCTTCTTATTTGCGAAGTCGTCCTCGACGAGCGATATGCTACCTGCACTCCAGTTCCAACATGTGATCATCACTCAATCAAATACAAATCTTTACCTTGCATGCCTACTCTCTTCTTCATCAATGTAGCACCTGAAATCATACTCATACAATCATTTGTTAGTACCAAGATATAATCAATTCACTTACCATATTTGTCCATCTTCTCGCATCTTCACCGCCATGTCTACATGTCTACAAACTCATCAAACATATTAGATCATTTTTCATCAAACACCACATCTATTACCAAAATGAGAAACATCCATATCAATCATCCATATCACACATATATACTCAACACACACATCACGATCCCGCAGCACACATGCATTCTCGTCACACACAACATACATATATGCAAACAGAAGACATGTCCACATTCGCTCTCGTCACTCTTCTCGACTACTCATTCAACACGTCACAAATCTTTGTTCCACATGCATACTCAACACACTTTCCACACACACCATCAAAAACCATTTCCGAGTTCCGTTTTCGATACTTTTCCCGGTCACACGATCGTTTTGCTGATTCCTTTGTCTCCTTTCTAACCGAGTTCTCTTGCCAATTTCCCATTTCCTTCCCATCTAGGGTTTTCTATTCCCACTTACCTTTTCATCTACTCTGTGCTCTTTTGTTCATCAATTAGATCCTATGCTTGGTCACCACCACCTCTTGAATCGATGGACATGCGGCGAAGACCACTCAAGCCTAACACGAGCTCACTCTAACAAGATCACTCATCGTCGACGCGATTCCGAACTTCACAAGTCGTTGCACCACCTAAGAGCCAAACTGAACACTTCCGGAAGGTTTGCAGACAAACAATGCAACTAGCACGATTGGATTCCTCAAGTCCAAGCTTTCCATAGACACATCGCAACCAAAACCCTAGCTGAGCTTAAGCTTCAATTTGACATGTTTCATCGGGAGCCCACACATAACCCAAATCCCCACATTACAAACACATATATTCCCATCCGAGCATCATGCTCTCTCACCTCTCTTCTGTCCCCCCTCGAGCGAGGAGTTCTTCTCATTCATTTTTTCCACATTTTTTTCTTTTTCTTTTTTCATCATTTTTTTTCACATATTTACTCACACTTGTCGGCCTACGCCGAAGCTGGATGCGACTCGTGGACTCGACCACCCGATCGAGTTTGTTCCACCCATCTACCAACCCAACGCAGCGCACGACACACAGACAGCTAGTCCTATGCGAAACCGACGTCGGTTCGTGGCTTTGACCACCCGGCCAAAGTGGGTCCACCCACCTATCAGCCCACATAGGCGCGTAGCCACATTCACACATACACAAACATATATTTTTCTCATTTCCTTTTCATTCCCGCATCTCGAGAATTAGGAGACAACAGAAAGGACCTTTTCCCAACCCAACCAATCACGACACACACACATATATCCCCTCGTGGACATCCCGATGAGACACATCTCCTCTCTGCTGCTACTCAAGCCAAAATCCAGCCACTAATGCCATGGTCAACTCGTCCTCACAAAACCCGCACATACTAACCACCTTGTCGGCCTGAAACCTCAAAAAGTGTCACTTTAGTTCCTAAGTGTACAACACACTTGGTCCACCCGTCCTCACATCTTTGACTCGCAATCCGCAAAGAAAACCCTAATCAAACTCAAGCCGTCCTCACCAACATCCATTGCCTCGTCTATTTCTTTTCATCTCCAACCTCTGCCTCGCAGAGATTCCACATGATTCGACAGCTTGCTGATATTGTCCTCTAGCCAGGCGATACGGTCTGGAAGGCCACCATTCATTACTACACCTCTTAATGCCTCGAGCTTCAAAGCTAAATCCCTTATCCCTTCTTCTTTTCGCTCATCACTGCTTTGGAGTCGAAAAATCTCATCATCCACTTGATGGAACCGAACCCACATTTTCTTCTTCTCCTCTTCTAAATGGCTCATCTTTCTTTCTATTTCCAAAGGAACCTCCTCGCTCCTTCCGACTTGGCCAGACAACTTTTCAACCTCTTCTCGAATCGACCTCTCCTCCCAGATTCTACTCATATTTTCTACTTCCAGATCATCCACTTTTTTCGACAACTTCTTCGCCTTTTCTAACTCCACGCCTATCGCCTCTAACTGGTCCAACATCACTTTTAGTTCTTCCTCCATTTTCCCTGTCCTCGGGTCCTCCACTTGTCCTCGCATCTCGTCGTCTTTCCGATTCATCCACCTACCGAGCTTGCTACTCAGCCTTGCATTCTCTTTCTCTACCCGTCTCACTTTCTCATCACTCTCCGCTTGGGCACTTTTCATTCTTTCTAACTCCAGGTGGAACTCGTCACATGCCTTACCCGCTTGATCACTGTATCGACGGATTATGCTTTGTACCTTCTCGATTTCATGCTCCATTCCTTCGACTCTCCTCATTAGGTCATCCTCGTCTCTTGAGAGCTCTTCCTCGATCGCATCTCCAAAGCAGTTGGCTACCATCAAACCGGATCTCAAGTCCCAGACCACGTTTTCACTCTCGGGCTTCACAAGATCTTGCCTCCAGCTTTTGTTTACTCTTTTCCACTCCTTGTTTTCGCTTTTCAACACTTGTACTTGCTTTTCCCAAGTTTCTAGGACCTCGGCCATTTTCACTTGATTTTCCTCTAATTTCTCTATTTTGATCCTCTCGTTATCTTGCTCCACCTGCAACCAATTGACTTGACATTCCAAGCTCTTCACAAGTTCTATCAAGTCTCGATCATGAGATCGAGTGTCCTTGCTTCCACTTGCTCTCGCAGTTTCCGTCGATGAAGTAACTCCACCTTTGTCAACTTCCACATACAAAGAGGATAAACACCTATCTGGTTCATTCGTTGCGACCTTTAGGTCAATCACCTCTTTTGAGCCACACACGTGCTCGCATAGTCTCTTTTTCCCGCAGTCCTCACATGTGGGGACAAAATCCAACGGGGTGCATACGCGAGGGCAATATTTGGCTATATGCCCAATCTGCTCGCAACACCAGCATCTCACATAATTTGATATCGGGCCAAATCGCCACCCTCGGTTCGCATGATCTCTCATGGTCGAATGAGAATATATGCATCTCCTATTTCGTCCAGAATTCATTTGCCTCATGTTGGTCATCTCAAAACCACAGGCTTGCCTTTGTTGGGCCATTTCTTTCATGAAGGTTGAAGCAGATTTGGGATCGAATTGGCTGTGCCACACGATTGGGGCACCAAGCGAACTCGTACAACTCTCGATGAGATGTGCTAAGCCAATTCCCGGCAGACGCACCAGAATGAATAGTTCTTAAGCTCAAGAAAAAAATGATTATACGAGACTTTATGTTGTTCAAAACCCCTCGGATCGGTCCAATTGGATTACCTAGAGCCCACAATTATCTCGAAATGGATTTTTTCTATGTCTATGCACTAGCTCATAAATTCCCGGCAAACGCACCAAAATGATAAGTTCTTGAGCCCAAGGGGAAGATACATATATGTTCTGCCCAAACTCCTGGAAGTCAGTCGAGTCGTATTGCTTGAAGGTTGCAATTATATCTTCAATATGTAATTTCACTCCCTCAACAACTACCTCGTACACACTCGTACTTATGCACGCTTGCTCTTCCAAGATCCTTTTCACTCATGCACATTCCTATGTACACTTACATCTTCTACCTCCTTGTCCATATAAACCCAAACCTACGTGCATTCACTTCTTCATATACTCTCCCACATGGACACTAGCACGCACTCTCCGACTATTTACCACTTCAAAGCAGACCGACAACCTCTCAAGACTTGGAGTCAAATGACCGAATCATTAAACGTACCCAATCTTATCACGGGAACAACTCACCCACTTTCATTCTCCCTCACTTTCTCACTCTCTTCCCTTTATGTTGAGGGGGTGTCTAATTCTCATACAGAAAAAATGTGTACATAGCATGCTTAGACTTACATGTGATGTGTAGGAGTGATTATAAAGCATTAAGAGCTTTGTGTGTGATAACCATTTGATGTGTAGGAGTTATTGAAAACAAAATATATATACATATCTCCATCAACGCCACGTATTGCATATACCCATTAACATTTCCAGATCAGATCATATTGAATAGATGTGTGCGCCCTACTTCTTTGCTTCCGTCTATCTTACTGAGCTGTTGTCGCTAGTGTTTCGCGAAGAGCTCCAATTTTGAGATTACAGGTACATCTGGAAGCTTCAAAAGATTCGTAGAAGACGCTTCTTCGCAGAAGTGCATTGCATTTTGCCATAGTAAAGCAAAAGAAAACAAAGGAAATATAGCCCGTATTCCGATATGAAATATGGTAGATACATTGTGATACCTGAACATCGAGGCTTTTTCACTGATGAAGTGGAATATGGACAGTGCGTGTAGATTGCACGTCTTCTCGGGTGCTACTTACATCTTCGATATCTACTCGGGGGCCATCAAATTGGCACGTCATTACAATCAGAAGACGATAGACATCAACAACTTCTTCAGGGATCTGGGGGAAAACACGAGCATTTTGGCGGGGGTAATGAACGAAGTGACCCACCATGGATGGTGCTCTATGTGGGAACAATTGTTAATCTCTTCTGCTACCTAATGATATGGCTCTCTGTCATGCATAGAGTCGCTGTTCCATCCGCGGGAGCCGTGTCATTCTCCATGTTTGTAGCAGCCAACTCTCAGACCTTTGTGAACACTACGACCCTCGTGGCTTACATCAAGAACTTCTCGCTCAGCTGGGACATTGCCGTCGGCCTCTACGGTGCTGTCTTCGTCTAGATCTATCATGCCATCTATGGCTCTGATGCCATATGAAGGGTTTATGCGCAGAAGAAATGGCGATGGTGGAGAGACAAAGGCAGAATAGCGGAGACAGAACATACGCACAGATAGGAAGATAAGTTGTGCCTCTTCAGTGATAAGCTCCTCCCGTTTACACTTTGAATCTTCAGGAGACGCGAACCTCTAACCCCAGCTAAGCACCTGATCCCTCCCACTTATACTTGCACCCAGATCATCACGTTGCAATGCAACCCAATTTGCCTCTCTCTGTTGTCAGAACATCTGCACCCCTCTATTCCTCAGTCATAACTCCGAGAGCTGCCATGAAGAACCAGGTCGCCCCCTCACAGAGCGATGAACACGAGAACGGACATAAATGTGAGAACAAGGGAGATGCCAATTACGTTGCAGAAGCGCTCAATGCCCGTACAGACTTCTGACCAGCCAACCTTAACCTCCCTCTGTAGTCATATCGTCCGCTTCTTCTCCCTTTTTCCACTCTTCGACATTTTCCCAAAAACGTGAAGAAGACAAAAAAATGACAGCCCCTCCAGGAGGACCCCCCCTTCTGAACGTCAGATCCCCCCACTGCTCTCTCCTCTGCGTGTCCCCTTTTGATTCTCATCCCTCGATAGCGCAGAAGAGCCCCCTCCTTAATGCCCCCTTTTCGGTTTCTCTTGTCAGAAAAAAACGGACCTGCCACATGCTTTTCAGACACAAATGAAGGTTACTACATTAGGATTGACACCCTCACGCTGCATCTGCTCAAAACAATCCAAGGCTTGTTCACACTTTCCATGCTGGATATAACCACCAATCAATGAAGTCCAAGATACAACATCCCTAACAGGAAGGCTCTCCAGCATTTTCCTAGCCTTTGTAAATGCACCACACTTTGCATACATATCCACTATGATATTCCCAAGAGTGAGGTTATCATTAAGAATACCTTTCAGACGAACTTCATAATGGATCTCTTCTCCCTTCTCTATTGACCCTATGGTACCACACGATATAGGTAACTGTATTAGGAGAGATGCCCTCACGTTGCATTTCATTGAAGCAGTTAATGGCTTGATCTCCATCACCCTGTTGCACATACCCTGCAATCAACGCATTCCATGCAACAATATCACGAAAAGGAAGGTTTTGTAGTACATCTTGTGCCTTTGAAAAGTCACCACATTTGGCATACATATATCATGACAACCATGTCAACCAAACTGCAACCAATTTTATCGATAGCCATTAGCACGCCACAAGATTTCAGTGCATAGACAAATGAAACAACATCTTGGATAACACCATCCAATTGCATATCTGTATAGCAACCAAGCACATCCTCTGCAAGATCATGCTCCGCCTCAAATGCGTAGCAAAAGTTTGAGAAAGTCCATGCTGTATTTCTTAGCATCGAGAGCTTCCATGTTGTATTTCTCTCGTCAACCATTTGATCAATTCTTCAAGTACCTGCAATCAAACAAATTCTTCTGCCAAATACAAACATATTAGTGCACCAAAACCGACCATTCATTGAGCTAACAGTGCACAATAAAGAAGATAAAGATCAGATTGAGGAAACAGAGGAAGTTTTGGAAAAGATGTATTTCAAAGAGGTTAAAGAAGGGAATATAGAAAGAGATGTAAATCAGAGTATAAAAGAGATACTTTATGATTTAAATCATAATGAAGAGTCCACACATACGGAAAATCAGGAAAAGGAAGAAGAATTAGGTCTTATGGACATAGATGTTCATGAAGTGGAACAAAGGGAGCATCAAATAAATGATCAAATACAAAACTCAGTGGAGAGTGAACCTACCTCAACTCAGGATAACAAAGTACAGAAAGAGGGAAGACAGGTCATTGAAGAGAAACAACAAGAAATTGAGAAAAAGAAGGCAGAAGAGATGGAGATAATGAAAGAGATATCAGATCATGAGAAGGAAGAGGATCAGACACTAGAGTATGAGGAAGATGATGCAGACAAAGAAGAACTAAAGGAAGAGAAGCAGATAGAAGTAAAACAGATAGAATTGGAAACTGGGTTAGAAAGGATACCCAAGGATATCAGGTATGCTTGTAAAGTTATCATGATCAATATAGAGCAATTCAGACCATCTAGTAGAAATATGATTATATCAGGAATGGTGGCTGAATCAGAGTTTGTGAAAGGCAGTAGAATCATTACTGAGCAAAAGAAAGAAAAGGAACAGTTAGAGGAACAGTTGAGGGTGGTTTAGGGAAGAAATGAAGATTTGACTAAAAGGATAATCTCATTAGAAGAACTGGAGGTTCAACAACAAAATAAAATTCATTTTCTTGAAGATAAAGGTGCTAAGCAGATGGACCATAGTAGCAAAGTGGAAATGGAGTTGAAGAAAATGGAAGGAAGATTCAGAACTCTTCAAAGCTCATATCAAATCATGGTCAAAGCAAATGAAGATATAAACAGATTATTGATGGAGGAAGGCCAAATAAAAGAAGAGAGTAAGATTGTACAAGTAACACAGGATGAGAGGGAGGAATTGAATAAAGAAATTCTAAGGCTTCAAGCAGAATTGAAAGAGGTCAAAGAAATGGAGAAGCAAGCTAGTGTACATGCTGCTAGTGCAATGAGAGGATACAACAAACTACATTTGGATATAGCAGAAGAAAGGGGTAAATTACATTTGGATAGGGAAAAGTAAAGAAATGAATGGAAATCAGAAAAAGAATTATTGCTATCCTAGAACCAAGGATTGATGTTGATGGTGGAGGAGCTACAGAAAAAGTTGGAAGATTCACAAAAGCAGGTTGAAGAGCAGGTAGTGACCACACAAGCAGTGGAGTATGAAGGTGCTGAAGATATCAGAATTCAAAATTTTGATGAAACAGAGGACAAAGTTGTTGAAGAATATTCAGATGAGTTTGTTCAAAAGCTTCTAACTAACAGAGAATCAAGAATGGAATTTATCAAAAAGATGCATAATGAGTATGAAGAACAGATTGTGAATTTTTCTCTCAAGAAAGGAATAAATCCAGACCAACACCATTGGGCAGCAGATGGTCTAGGTATACCATTTTGTATGATAATGGAGAGTATTAAAAATTACCAGATTGCAAGGGTAGGATTACCATCCAATAGATATTTGGAATATGAAGAGGATATCAATGTCACTAAGGAATTATTTGAAAAGGCTAATCCTAAATGGAGGAATAGGTGGTTAGATGCCAACAAAGAGTGCAAGAAAATATGGAAAGAGGCACCTATTCAGCTAAAGATAAATTCAGCCTATTGTCCGGTAGCAAGGAGAAGGGAATGGACAGTGATTTGGGAAAGAAGAAATGCAGGGCAGATTCTAGCAAAATGGCTGAACTTTCCAAAGGTAGCAGGACCTAAAGCAGGAACATGGCCAACAAAGAAGTATATGATTGACATAGCAGAGTCTGTTATATCTGCATATAAAGATGTAAATGATCCAACTTGTATTCTATTAATCAGAGTAATGCAACTCATAGTTGCATGTATAGAAACATTTACAAATACAGATGTCAGAACTCTCAACTACATTGGATTCAATTCACTGAATGATGCTTTACTGTATGATCTAAGTGAAACTCCAGACAGGATTTGCTTAATGGCATATTATAGCATAATAGTATTTTTGGGTAGCCATTACCTTCAAATTTTTGAGGATGCCTTCGATTATGGATTTTTTGAAAGAGAGTCAAAAATTTTTGGAAATTTATCAGTAGTCACAAAATCCAGACTCACTACATATGAAGCTGCATATATAGAATATTTGAAAAAAGATGTGATAGATAAACCAGAAGCAGCCATACAATGGAGGAAAGCTTTATTGAAGATGGTGAATAATTTGAACATTACAGAAAAAAAAAGTCATGATCTATTGTCACAGGTTTATCAAAGAAAAAAGAGGTGAAGGAAGCTCTCTCTACTTATCTGCAAGAATATTTTTTGTCAGGAGCCAAAAAAAGTCTAGGAGGGGAAGAATGTTAGAAGAAGCAGTTTTTTGAAAGGAAATTATTTGTAAAATGTCAAAAATTTGTAGAAATATTTATGCAAATGATGTAAAATTGAGGAAGAGTCTTCCTCATGTAAATTAGAATCATATGTATTTTTTCTAGAATTTTTGGAAGCTCTTTGATAGCATATTTTTAGATTAGAAGGGAAAAGGACCAAAATTCAAGTGTGAAAGAGGACACTTGAAAAAGTATAAAAGATAATTTCCTCTATTTTGAGAGGGTTGGCTGTATTATTTTTTCTCTCCAAGTAATGTGAAGAGCTCTCCTGCAGAAAATCGTGTTTCTTCCTTTCATGTACTTTCTTTTGATTTGTTGAGTCTATTCTTTGTGTGATCCATGGAATTTGTAAGCTTCAATTGTGTAATTCTGAGTAAGATGTATGAAGAGAGGTGACTCTCAGTGTATTGAGTAAGAAAGTGTAGAAGAACAAAGCTAGAAATGGAATTTCTCAGTTTTCACATAATCGCGATTGTCTCATCTGTGTGATACAGGTACTGTTTTTGAAATTTGACTTCACAATTCTAATCTACCGTGGAAATGGCACACTTTAGGCACAAAGATCATTGAAAATGCTGTTGTAGAACTCAAGATAATCAAAACCCTAGATATTTCTCTCCTTCTTCATAATTTCTCAGAAAAACAATCATCTTAACCCTTATTCTTGGATTCCATTAACTAGAAGGGGTTGTGGTCTTTGCATACTTCCCGGATTGACAATTTAAAGATGTGTAGTTGATCTTCTGTGCTATAATGATTGGAGAGGACAACTCCAAATGGTAAAAACAAACAAGTACTTGCAAGTTACTTCTCTTTTTATACCTTCATTCCACAAATAATCATCAAAATCTTTAGAAAAATATTCTCCCCCTCCATCTAATCTCAACATTTTGAGCCTTTGTCTTGTAATCCTTTCTACATAAGCATGATAATGCTTGAATGCATTGAACACTTCTGATTTGTCCTTGATTACATAAAGTGTAATCCATCTTGTTGCATCATCAACAAACAAGATGTAGCTCAGTGATGAGTAGCACCTCCTTTAATGTCAATCCGGGAAGACATGAGGATGGTATGAAGACCTCGAGCAAGTGAAGGCACAAATGTGTGAGTGAGAAGCAAACAAACATGCACACTCATACACACACATGCGCACACACGACAAGAACAAAGAGAGTAAGACAATGGAATTACTTCTATTACAAACTACAAGAAGCTAGCCCCCAAAATGAGCTCTCTAGCTCTTTTTATAGTTTTTGACTAGCTTTGGCCCTGTCCAGATCTAGTGTCCGGCCTAGTTAGAAATTAGGTTCCAGGGCTTATTTGAGGGCTCAAACGAGGTCTAAAAAATATGAAAATTGATAGGCACTTACTTCTAAGGCTCCTCAAGCTCGAGGACTCCTCGGCTTGTACAAAATGGAGCTACAAAAAGGTGAAACGGTATTTACAAGGGTTTTTAGTGATGAGAATCACTTTTAACATGATGTAAGGTTTGGAAAAAAATTCAAAGGGTTGCCTTAGTGCTAGATCCGCATGCATACCCGTACTTGCTTCTTCCCATACGACGCCAAAACTCTCCCCCCCCTAGTGTCTGTCGCCTCTGACAGACCTCTGCTCCACGGTTTGATCAATGTACTGCTGTAGTAGGTCGGTTGCCAATTCTTGTTCTTTGATGCATAGTCCCCTGACCGAATCTCTCTGCAGGGCATCCCAATTAACTACGCCAGGCATATCAGGTTGTGGCATGGTGTAGAGTTCTGAATGCATTGTTTGTTCGCAAGCGAATAACTGGAGCAGACGAGTTGGGCGTGGTGCGAATACTTCTGAGTGTGCTTCCCAAAACCCCGTGGTGAACATGTCATCAAAAGTTTGTTTGTAACAAGCAGGGAGATATCTTATTCGTGCATGCCACGCGTAAGCAACACGGATACTCGGGGTCATGCTCATATCATAAAGTAAATCATAGTTACCATTGATGAAGCCCGGAATTGGAGGCTAGATATTACGTAAATTTCGGAAAGTCTTTAACACCACTTGCATCATGTCCAAAATTTTGAGCATCATCTACGCGGCGACATCTGGCATGGGGTGTAGGCGTGGCATCCAATGTCTGATGGTAGCTATCATGTATTGAACTGTTGGTGTGCCTCTTGGGGGTGCAATGGAGGGGTAATTGAGCCATTCTTTGCAATTGGTGTTGTTCTTAACCTTTATGGCAAATGCCTTCCATGATCTCCGTCGTTGCACTGGCCCAAAACAATTGTTATACTTCAAGTGCATGGGCGCGTGATCCCATGTTCGTAGCATCTCCGGATAGGTCTCCAGTAACTTTTGCCTCCAGGTTGGTTGGAATATGTTCCCTTTGTGGGCGTCCTCTGGAATGTCCTCAGGTTCAAATTGGGTAGCAAAAGTAGGGTACTTGTTGGTTTTGCGTTTGATCTCGGCGTTGTAGTCTGCCAACAGTACAAAGTATGGTTTATATTGTAATTCTGAGCTGGTTATCAGTCGCCTGGTAGCCAAGTGCTTGAAATATTCCGATTGAAGTATGGTCTCCTCGATAGTCTTCATAGCCGCCATCTGAGTTGAGATATGCTCTTCGTGAGTCACCCCCATCTCTTCTACATGTTTCATCCATTCCGGAGGGGGTTCCTCGTATGTGTCTTGTCCCTCATCAGTGATTGTGCCTCCTGGAAAAGGTTGAGGCTCATAAGTATCGTCAAATGTTTCCTCCACTGGAATGACTATGGCCTCCTCCTCTGTTGGTTGATCAGGTGGAGAGGGGGGTCGTTTGTATTGTAGCAACTTAATCTTTAATTCTGCAATCTGTTGTCGTAGCTCAAGTACCTCATTGGCCGTTGAAGGTTCAGGTTCTGGTGAAGTAGCAGCATTGACCATCTCTGTAGGTTTTAGTGGGTGTGGTGTAGGCACTTGGGATCTTTGTAATTCCTTGACTTGGTCGGCAAGCTGATCATGTGCTTCTAAGAGGTTGGCATAGGTTTCCAATATTTGTTGTATGCTTTCTGAAGGGAGGGCCCGGAAGTTAGCAGGGTCGATGGGTGCCCCTAGAGTATTTTCTATGGCGGCTTCGAGGTTGTCTTGATTTTGTTGCTGTAATCTCATGTTTTCTTCTTGTGCAGCCGCTAGGTGGCGTCGGAGTAGAGCCATGTTTTGTTGTAGTCTAGCATTACGGGCTAGCTGATCTCTGAGTTGTTCTTCCGTTGCCCTAGTCGTCTCTGTATGTTTGGCTTCGAGCTCCACCTGGGATTGTTGGAGGGTGGTCACTTCATGTTGTAGTGTTGTATTACTTAGCTCCAAGGCATTGACATGTGCTTGGAGTTGAGCAGAGAGATTGCACAACTCTGTGTTATTTTCTTCCAGTAATCTATACTCTTGCTTAAGTTGAGTGGCCGCTTCGAACATGGTGTCTAGTGCATGACTAAATGATGTGGATGCAGGGGTAGAGGTGGAAAATGCAAAGGGTTGGGAAATGGGGAAGGGAAAAGTGGATGATGTGCCTATGAGTGAAGTGAAATGTGAGGATGGTGGAACAAATGTGGTGGTGGGTGCTCCTGTGGATGGTGAAATGTCCATGGGATTGGACATGATGGTGTGTGAAGTGTGAATCGTGAACACAGGAATGGTGGGTGGTGTGTTAGTGGTTGCCGTGAATGTGGGGGAGGTGGGGTGGGAGTGGGATTTCCTCCTGTGATTCTCAATTTGCTCCACAAGGTTTGCCAAGAACGGAGATAGGGTGACTTGTGTAGGCTCTGAGGAGGTTAGGAGTGGCCCAATGGGTTGGGGTTGGGAGAGAGGAAAAGTATGTGTGAAGGGAATTGGGTGTGTTAATGTTTGGGTAGGGTCATGTGGATGTCCGAGAGGTGGGAGAGATGATGGGTGACCTATTACGGTATGATCGGTGATGGGATGATCTATCTGGGGTTCGGAAAATGGGTTGGAAGTGGTGGATGTAGGTAAAGGGAAGGATGGAGAAATGGTGGTGTGTAGAACGGGTTCACTATGGGTGGATACTAGTTGTTCAGGATGGCTAGTGGTGAGGGGTTCTGAGGACTGGATGGGAGGTGATGGTGGAGATGGTATCTGGATATGTACATCTGGTTCATCATTATTGGATGGGCTTGCCATGTGAACATCTTCCTGAGTGTTTGTAGGGAGTGAGGTAGAGACTTCCATCTGAATCATCTTTCCCCGTCGTGGTCTTGTATCGATCCTTCGTTGGTCATATTGAGGGGTATTACGATATACCATGGTCCTCATGGCTTCCACTATTCCGCAGGTATGTGCTAAAAGGTTCAATGATTCTACAAATCGAGGGTCTACATTCTCCGCCTGCAGCATCTGGTTCAGCAGTGCTCTATGTGCCTCCTCTGACAACTTATGCCTTTTCTGCACTTGCTTGATCGTTTTGTAGAGTCGTTTGAGTTGTGCAGTGTAGGCGGGGGCTTCTTCCTCACTCTCCTCTTGTTCATGTGTGCCTTCCGCGTGAGTATGTTGTGCCTCATCTTCCCAATGCACTCTTCGGGTTTCACTATGTGTCCGTCCTATCTGGGATGATGATTCGGGACCGTCCGTGTCTGAGAAGAATTCACTCTCAGATAAGTGGGTTGTCTGCAAGAAGCTTTCAAAGTCAAAAGATGTATCTTCTGCCAAAGTAGCCATGGATGCAAACTCAGCATCTTTGGGTAGTGGAGGGGCAGATGGAGTGGGTTGTACCATGCTTCCTGATTGTGGTCCTTGGAGATGGATAGTGAAAGGGGCTACTTTTTCCTCTTCTCTGAGGGAAGCTTCTGTGGTGGCCTCACGAGGGATTAGAACTTGTGAAAGCGAACCATGCATTCTTTTTGCGGGTTGAACCCCTGACTTCCGCCCCTTGAAGAATTCCAGTTGTGAGTACTTAAGGGCCCTTGCGATCGGCACATCATAGGCAAGGCATCTGTAGATAATTCTTGTAATCGCACAGCAACCATTCAAGGTAGGCTTCCTCACACCTCGTTTGCCTGCTTCATATAATTGGTCCAGGATCCACACGGGCATTTTAATTGGTAAGCTCTTAGTCTCTGCTAGGTATAATCCATACCAGATTTTCTTATGAGGTTGGGTGAACCGGTCTTGCGCTGGAAAAGTGAAGTGTTGAAGGCACATCCGTAATGGTATGGCGATGTTGGGGGTGAGGGCACACATTTCTTTCAACTTCTTGATTTTATTGTTCTTCATAGACTCCGGTATCAAAGGATCTCGATCGGAAGGTATGTGGGTGCCATACATCTGAAGGGCTTCCCTGGTTAAAGTAATATTCAACTCAAACTTCTTCATTTCCTCCTGGTTTGATAGAGAGGGCACCAAGAATGTGCCTGAATGATCTTTATCTCCTGTCACCTTCAGTGTGGCAATCAAGTAGTAGCACCGAAGAAAATCAGGTTTAGGTAAAGATGCACTAAAATAATCTTGCAATCCCGCTTTCAAACAAATATCTTGAAGAGGAGCTGCATTCTGTAATGTTTCAAATTCTCTCGAGAAGAGTTGAAATGTCCACCATACTCCTCCGAATTCCAACTTGGATTCCCATATGTGGTCCGCATCTCCCAAGTCTCCTGGCATCTCGTTGAACCAATGAGAATGCCCCTTCACTCTTTCTGTTAGGCCACTTGGAGGATCCGAGATAGGAATTCTTCTCACATTCAAAAGCTCTTCAGGCCTTGCTGTCAGTGGAGCTTCCACAGGCATGGTATCCCAATTACTTTGAGTGCTAGTGCCTGCCTGGGAGCTTGTTCCTGCTGCTGTTGCCATGAGACTCCTTGCAGCAGTTGATGCTTATCTGCTAGCAGAAGAGAGGCACATTAATGTTGCATAGGAAACAGGATGTAATAGTGTTCCCTCCACAATACTAACATGACAATCGAGATGGTTAGTGGTTAGAGGTGAAGTTTTTGTGATAGATGTGAGTGGTGGTTAGTGGTTAGTGTCATTCTAGATGCATACTTTGGATATGCAAGGTACTCAGAATGCATCTACTTTAGAGTGGATGGATTTACAAAATTGGGTCTAGGGGTTTAATACAGGGTTTAATTCTCCAGACTTTGTTTGAGGATTCGTGGCTCCTTGAGCTGAGGACGGTTAAAGGTTCATGGACTAGATTGTGCTGGATTTGGGACCTTTTGGGTACCCATTTCTAGACATTCCTAGGTTTGACCGAGTGTGTGTTAGTGTGGGATGTAAGTAGAGTTCTTGAGTTGTTTGCCCAGAGGACTTGTGAGTGTTGAATTATGCTAGTGACTAGAGTTGGAGCTATTTGGGCTCGTAAGCAGGCCTTGGGCACCCATATTTGTCTAGCATTGGGGCTAGCCTTCATTGACCGCTTAGGGACCCAAATAGACATGGTATGCCTAGAGTGTTGACTACGGATCTCCTTCGTTTTAGTCCTTGCCAGTGTGGCTTGCTTGATTCTCTTTTGAGGCCCTGTCTCTGGGGCCGTGATTTTTTCCCCCTTGCGTATCCATATCTGTTTCATGCCACGAGGCACGTCATACTGCTGAAGTTGGTGATCATGCTTCTTGTTCATCGGTCTCCTCAGTGTCGGGTGTTGCTGAGCCTTCCCCTTTAGATTCTTCTCTGGAACAGATGGGAGTTCCTCCTTGACTTCTGTACCTTTGGAAGAGTGACAATCCTCTGCACCATAGAACTTTGGACAAGAATAACATTATCTTCATGTGGGTTCCTAGAGGGACTAGGAGTTGGTGCCTGTTCTAATGGTTTGAGTGCTTGATTTTCTAATTCAATCGTAAGGCGGCTTTGGCCTACCGAAGCCTGAAGAAGTCCACTTCTTAGGTTGAGGTTGACTGCGTGATCATAGATCCAGTCTTGGCCCAAGACAAGAGGTTCGGTAAGATCCTCGTCTTCACATACTAGTACTTTTTCTGGCATGAGGACCTCTTGAATGTAGAGGGGAACTTCCACCTCTCCCATGCAAGGGGTTTCAACACCTCCTAATCCTATCAGATATGCTTCTAGGGGTTTTACCTCCAATTGCAATTGTTGGCAATAAGAAAGCCAAACTACACTAGTGGCCGCTCCTGAATCAATTAAAGCTCTCACGGTCCTTGCACTCTCTCCTTGTCCTACTTCTAGGGTCACAAAAGGTCGTCGATCAACTATCTTACGGGCCAGTTCACTTGAAGCTTCGCACATGGCCATGTGATAACCTAGAGCTTCTTGAGCATCAGTCATGGGTTGATCTCTACCTTGCCTTCTCAATTTCATTCATCGAATGCGTTCTAAAGCTTCAGCCTGTGCTTCTTCTCAAATTCTCTTTTCCTCGTCCTTACGTTTCTTTGCAGTATTGAGTCGATTGAGCATTTCTTCAGTTAGGGGTTCTTGATATAACTTGACTCTACATCCGCTTATGTAACTTGGTAGTATGTCACCTTCCAGAGTGGCTAGTTGTACTGCTCCACTTGTGGAGATCCTATTGATAATCATTGGTCCATAGCCTCTTTTCTCTAATTTTTGTGCATGTTGCTTCAATGTGTAGACTAGGACTAGGTCTCCTGCTTTCAATCCTTTATCCTTCACATGTGTATCAAAATACGCCTTTTGCCTCTTCTTGGCTGCATAGATCCCTGCTGCAGCTCTCAATCGTGTCTCACCTAAACGTTCGAGATCAAAGATTCTAGAGGAGAGTTCATGGCCGATCCAGTCATGCTCTTGTGCTACTTTCAATGTAGGTATCAAAAAATCCAATGGTAGCACCGCGTTCTAGCCAAACACCATCTGAAAGGGTGTGGCTTGGAGTACCGTTGTATAGGCAACTCGGTATGCCCAAAGAGCGTGGTGTAGCTGTTTGTCCCAATCAGAGCGTTTGTTATTCACCAATTTAGTCAGCACATTGCATAAGATCTTATTTGTGCTCTCAGCCTGACCATTAGCTTGTGGATGATAGGGAGCAGACTTCTTATGTATCACCAAGAATTCTTAGAGAAGGTTTTCTATGACTTCATTCAAGAAGTGTGTGCCTCTATCACTCACCAACTCTATTGGCAATCCGTACCTCGTGAACACATGTTCAAATAAGAACTTTGCTGTTGTTTGAGCATCATTTTTTGTAGTGGCTTTCACTTCTACCCACTTGGTTAGATATTATGTGGCCACGATGATATACTCAGCATGTGAACCCTTGGTTGGGGGATTAATAAGTCCAACAAAGTCTATTCCCCACTTAGAGAATGCACGTCCGCCCATCATAGGTTTCAATGGCATCTCCTCCTTGCGTATAGGATACTGAGTCCGCTGACAAACCTCACACCTCTTCACGTAGGTATGAGCATCCATGTGAAGGGTGGGCCACCAAAATCCTGCAAACAGTATTGCCTTGATCACCCGGTCTGGACCAAAGTGTCCTCCTGCTACACCTTGGTGAGCAGTCTCTAATATCTTCAGATATTCGCTCTCATGGACACACAGTCTTAGGTAACCATCTTTACCACGTTTGTATAAATTATCACCAACGAGTGCGTACTCCAGGGCTTCTTGTTCCAAACTTCTTTGTCTGGCCAATGTCATATCTTGAGGGAATGTTTTCGTCCTCAAGAAGGCTACCAGTGGTTCACTCCAATCTGGCACTAGAGACACTCGATAAAGAGTGGCGTGTTCCACTGGTGGTTTAGTGCGACAGATTGGGCATTCTTTGCACATTCTATGGACATCAACTTCCATAGTTGGCCAATGCACTCCTAGTCTCCTTAGAGTCTGTAGGGTTCGTTGTTTTGAGTAGTGTTGCTCTAATGCACCTACATGTGCTAATTGCAACCATTTAGCGTACTCGTCCTCCTCTACGCAACAGACTAATACTCCCTGATCGGTATGCTTGTACATACTTCCTACCAAGATATGATACTTTTGAGCTTTTACTATCTCCCTATCTTGTGTGTTTATTGCTGAGTGATTAGGCCCGTATGTTAATACTGGCACTAATGGCATAGCCCACTGAGGTACAACTTCCATATTAAACAAGTAAGCATCAGGTAAGTCATCTGACACTCCTTATGGGGCCTCTCCTGATGTGAGCCTAGAGAGATGATCTGCTCTCAGATGGGTCTTTCCTTTCCTCACCACAACTTCAAAGTCGTATTCCATTAGCAAGAGGAACCATCTTACCAACCTACCTGTATTGCATGGCTTGTTTACCAAGTACAACAGAGCTTGATGATCAGTAAAAAATTTAAACTTATTTGCAAGCAAATAGTGTCTAAACTTTTTAACTATGTATACCATGCCTAACCCCTCCCGTTCAGTGGTGGTATAATTTTGTTCAGTTGTATTCAGTTGTCTACTGGCATAGGCAATTGGAAGATCCATATTACCTTCATCGGTAGGTTGTGCTAGCACGCATCCAATTGCATAATTGGATGCATCTACATGGACATGGAATGGCTTATTCCAATCTGGTGTGGTCAAGATTGATGCTGAACACAATCTTCGTTTGAGCTCCGTGAAAGAGTTCTCACACTCATCAGTCCACTCAAAGTTATTTAGAAGGGCATACAGAGGCTTTGCAATGACGGCATACATGTGAATGAACCGGCGGTAGTAACCACAATGCCCCATGAAGGCCTATACCTCCTTGACATTCCTTGGCCTAGGTAGTTCTGCAATGGCTCTCACTTTCTCTTCGTCAGTGGATATGCCGTTCTTTGACACTATGTGTCCTAGGATCTTGTCTTGCCTGACCATGAAAACGCACTTCTCTGGGTTCAAGCAGACTTGATATTCTCTACATTTGTCAAAGATTTGCCTGAGTTCGGGTATATGAGTCTGTCTAATGTTGGAATGAGCGCATAGATCATCAACATAGACTTCCAAATTCTTCCTCAAGGACTCTTTAAACACGTGACACATCAATCTTTGAAAGGTAGCAGGTGCATTTGTAAGCCCGAATGGCATTACCCGAAAGGCAAATATGCCCCACTCTGTGGCAAAAGCCGTCTTATGCTGATCTTCTGGTGCAATGGCTACTTGATTGTAGCCAGAGAACCCATCTAGGAAGCTGTACACTTCCTTGCATGCTACCCTTTCTAATAGATGCTCGGTGATAGGAAGCGGATAACTATCCCTGATAGTGGCTGCGTTAACCTTCTTCAAGTTAATGCATACACGTAATTTTCCATTCTTTTTGGGCACCACTACAATGGGGGATACCCATTCAGTATGCTCAATTTCATAGACAAATCCAGCTTCAACCAAGCGATCTATCTCTTCCTTGATCTTGGCCGCATAGTTGTCATTGTATGTGTATGGCTTTTGCTTAGAGGGCCTAGTAGCAAAGCTATCAACTCTTGCTCTTCTTCTTCCGTCAGGTCATGCCCTATGTAGGTGCATCTTTCTTCTCCTTCTTCTATGGCTACAACTATTTTCTTAGTAGTTTCCTTGCTATCATAGGCCTCTCCTGATTGTGCCTCACGTTTAGGCATTCTTACCATGACTCTTCTATCTTCTATCTCATACTTCTTGAAATTTTCCGGCACCTCAAACAAGGACTCCTCTTCCTCCGGTGTGGCTTCTTTCTTCTTTCTTTTCTTTCCTTCACTCTTGGTGGTCACTTGTGTGGTTAATCTCACCTCATTCATGAGCTCTTCATGTCTCTGAGGGTGAGCTTCTACCTCATATAAGTATTCTCCCTCTGATGCAAATGGTGGGTCCATGATGATTGACTCTAGGTCGGAGTCACTTGCATCCTTAAATGCATCAGGGCTAGGTTCGCATTCTTCTAACACTGCATCTCCCATGATCGGTTCTATTGAAAAAACTGAAATGTCATAGCCATCCTCATCACAGTGGGGTGTCCATTGTTCTTCATTGATGGCTACATCCATTGTTGCTTCAGCCCAGTCGTGAGGCTCAAATTCTTCGTCAGGAAAAACTACAGGTGCATAGGCTGGGTCTTGAATTGATCTATGGGTTTCTTTTGCACCTACCTCTCTGGCTTTCTCTCTCTTCTCTTCTTCTACTGCTACCTTACACATCCATAAGTGAGTGTCTTCATGCATCCATGAGGATCCGGATCCTATGGAATGCGCAGACTCAGTCTCATCTTTGGCTCTATGGATGGGATTCCATTGAATAGGCGGTACGTCTCTATGAGACTAATCCTTGAGATTGACTTTGGTTGTAACACCTAGATGTTGCAAATACAAGGAATTGGTTCCCCAATTCTGTACCACTTGCAATTGCTGCATAAATGGCCTTCCCAAAATCATCTTGTAGGCTTGGTTTTTGCTAAAGTCGCATATAGCAAAAGTATGCTCAAACTCAACACCACATGTAGTGAGAGTTATTCCTTCTAGCAATTCTAAGGGCCTTTCAATATGACCATCGGCCATCTGCAATTTCATTCTCGTTGGCCTGAGTGTTGGCTTGCCCCAATGCTTCCATAAGGAAGGGGTAGCAATTGCAACTCCTGCACCTGAGTCCAAAATTGCCTTGGTTGTGTATCCCTGATGGGTAACTGGTAGATAGGTATTTCCTTCCTCTCCTTCACTCATGTCTCCTATCTTATCCAAGGGTATTTCTGGTACTGTTCTGTGGGATCCTACGTGGGAACGAGATTTGGTTAAGTTTGGCACTTCTTTGGCTACGTGTTTCCACACTTCTGGCTTAACTTTGAGTAGCTCTTCTAAAGTGAGATTGCACTGCACTTTAGTGTTTTTTACTACCTCAGTATTCCTAGGTATGATCGAATCTTCATTTCTTATCATGACCGTGGGCGCTCTCATGCATGTTGACTTAGTTTCCCATGGGCTTGTGAAATGTGGTAACTCTTGCAAGGAATTAGACTCAAAGTCTAACCTCTCATGAGGGTGGGCACTTTCCTGTTCTTCATAGATAGAAGGGATGTCCTATGGGAATTGATCATGTGCGTCATCCACAAGTTCAATGGGAGGAGGGACTTCACTTTCCTTTGCCCACTTATCTTCTTGAATCTCTCTCAGGAACTCTGGTGAATACCTATTCATAGAAGAAGAAGTGTCTGGTTCAGTGGAGTTAGGCACATAAGCTTCCTGGGGAGGAAAGCTTATTCTATCTCTTGCACTCCCCTCAAGCTGGGAGGAGGCTCCTTTCCCAGACTTTGCAAGTAGCCTTTCCAATCTATCTAATAGACCGTCAAAATGCAATGGTGTTCTAGTGGAGCTAGAGCCATTGATTAAGCGGCTGGCTTCAAACATGGCTTGCACCAATTCGACCATCTTAGCACAAAGCTTTGTTCTCTCTATTTCTAGATCAGCTCTAGGGTAACATTTGTCATGATCTGTCATGTTTGGCCCTTCCTGGATTCTGGCCTGATATGCTTTAAGCATCATGTCTAGATCCTCACGAGTGGGATCCGCTAGGACTGATCCTACTCTCGGTGGTGGGTGGGTTATGTGTGGTGGATTAGAATGTTGGGGAATGGAAGGTGATGGGTTGGAGGGAGATGGAAACGGTGGTGGAGGGGTGGTGTAAGAGTGGTTTTGAGATGCGAGTTCACTTATCTTTGCTTTGGTTTCTCTCAAGCTTTCTTCAAGTTCGCTCATTTTCTGTGACCATTGTCTTTTCATTTTTTCCTGGCTATCTCTCCAAGCTCTTGTCCTTTTCTTAGTTATACTCTTTGTCTCACTAACCTCAGAATTCTTTCCCAAGCCTACTCCTTGAGTTTGCTGCAAGGCTTGAGCTCTAGTGACCACATGCACTGGGGCAGTGGAAGTTACACTTCCTGTAGAGTCTACTACTAGTCCAATGACGTTGATAGGAGTGATTTTTGGCAGGTTATTGGGATTCTTCGGACAATCTCGTAAGAGATCCTCTTTTCTGCAATCTTGACAGAAGCCCTGAATTGTCACTGGTTGGGGTTGTGTAGGGGCAGGCAGTGGGCAATCACGTATAAGGTGATCTCCCTGACATCTGAAGCATGGTCCTCTAGGAAATGGGGGCCACACCTGCCTAGGTTGAGGTCTAGAGTTGGGGTTTGTGTACATGACATTAGCATACTCAGGCTCCCCACTATTTTCACTTGGGTCTTCATAATAGTATGACTCGTTATGCTCGGGTGACTGCATGTAGTAAGCCTGTGGGCTATCAATATGTGTGGAGTCAAAACTATGGTCACTTGGATCACTGTCTGATAGCAACGATGTGACTGGGACTATGGCTCTATTCAGATTTTCTTTAGCAGATGCATATTTCACTGGGATCACATTGGTTGGAGCAGGGGGTTGCTGCGCTAGGACTGGTTGAGGTCTCTGTTGCCCTTGATAAGGTGGCTGATAAGATTGTTGTGGTCTGTCGTATTGCTGTGGTGGGTATTGATTCTAGTATCTACCCTGTTGTGGATATGGCTGAGGGTAATTTTGCCTGACAGTTTGTTTGTTATAAGGGCAGTCTTGTGCGGTGTGGTTGGTGTACCTTCGCTCTATGGTGCAGTACTGGCTACTAGGATTCACTTGGGGTTGGGCCATAATAGGACAAACACTTGCCATATGATCACCTCCACACGTATAGCACCTCTTGACTGGGGCAAATCTTGGAATTGGTTTGCTAGAGACACCTAATTTTTGAGCTACCTTCTCTGCAAGTTCCTCAATGGATGTGGATTGACCAGATGTGAGGCTACTAGAGCTATCCGAATCCTTATAGATTTTTTATAGTTCTAACTCCTCGCCTAGATTATCCTCAATGTCTATGCACATGCGCACGCACTCTTCTATAGTTCTGGGGTCCTTCAGATACACATATGACCTGAGCTTGGTGCTCAGCAATCCATCTAAGAACAAAGCCACTTGCTTGGCTGGTGTGGGTAACTCAGGCATTGGGCACCTCTCTAGGTATTGCCTAAACCGTCTTCCTGCTAATCTGACCATCTCTTGAGGTGTTTGCTTGAAGCTATGAATTAGTGAGGAAGTGTTGTGCCTTATGCCACTCTTAGAAAACTCAATGATAAATGCCTCTAGGAGTTGGTCTATGTTTCTGAACTGCCTCTCATTCAGTGGTTGAAACCACGTAAGGGCAGTGTTCCTAAGGGTTAGACCAAAAGCATTACATTGTGTGAATAGGTCCTCTACCTGTTCGGCTTTCAAGACTTGCCTAAATTCTGCCACATGGTCGTAAGGGTCTCCAGTGCCATCACAGTAATTCTTCATGGACTTCACCAGCTGAGTTGGCCTCAGGGTCCTAGTGTGTTCTCTTGACCTTGGTAAAGGGAAATCATCGGCATTTCTCTGGCTCCTTTGGGCTCTAGGTATCTCGATTTCTTCTCTATCTATCCCTGTTCTTAATAGTTCTCTTCGCAGGGAGTTGGCAAAGCTTACTTCAGGTCTGTCTCTACTTCTATCTCTTTGAGCTCCATGAGCGTGGGAGGTCCTAGCTCCTTGGTGGCTGTAGGACACATTGGACCGAGGTTGGGGAAAAACAAATTCACCCTTCCATGTGTAGGCATGTTTTCCATGCTCAGTGACCACGAAGATCCTCTCTGATGTATTGTCTAGGTAGGTTACTTTGCCTGGGCTATCAGGGTCTTTAAACTCATAGATTGTGAGAGCACCTACTTCGTGAGGCAGGGCAGGCTTATATCTCCAAAAGGCCTCATCGGTTTCTCGGTTTAAAAGCAAATCTATGCTTTTATTATCCTGAGGGATCCACTCTGGAGTCATGATCCTGGTCAAGACTGATTTACCACGGGGAGTCCTCGGCTCTCTCTCTACATTCCCTTGCTCTATATCACCCATGTCGGTCTCTGCGATCACATTCCCAAACTCATTTGTTCTATCTGGAAGGGTGGTGACTACATAAATAGTCCCTTCTTTATCTAGGTATGCGCTCCATTCTCGAACTTGACTACCGGGTGTTCTAGTCCATGGGGTTGATCGGGGTTCTTAATCTGGACCACAGAACTTCTCAAGCCATCTTCGTAGATGCGAGCACCTAGACGATTAGTCCTTATGTATTCCAATTGAGTCTTGTAAGGTCCTTCTAGCTTTTCTAGATATGCCACCCCTGAACTACCTACTGGTCTCTCCATGTTATAGGACATCTCAGAATCACTTGTTTCTGATCTGGGAGTGTATGGGTAATCACTCAATTGCTAGGCCCAAGACCTAGCAGTGTGATTGACACTAGCTTCAGAAGATCTGAGGCTTTGTCGGTTTCGGCCTAAGTGTCTGCCTGACCTAAGGTTCATATGATTGGTTTATCTACCCCCTTGGTCCCAAGTCCACTCTTGTTGCACGTTACTTTGCACCAGTCTCTTTGTTCTTTTTTGTTGAATATTATGTTTATGAACTTGTCTGATATCTCGTCGTCAGGAATACTTAAGTGATTTTCGCACTTGATAAGTGATCAATTCAAGTTTACTTTTGTCCCTTAGGGTTTTTTCACTTAAGTCCTACTTGATGCTTGCACTTAGTTGATTAGTTCTCTTGGACTTGATGTGTGCCTATCGTTGCCCTAATTAATTACCACACCTAAGTCGTACTTAGCCTAAGCTAGGAATTGACAAAGGAGGGTTGAGAGAACTTCCAACCTTAATTCACTTGTTGACCAGACTGCTACACAAGCCCAGGAAACCTTCTCCCAAGCTTGGTACTCACCCTTGCTAGCTTGCTTTTAATTGCCTTGCTTGCACACAATGTTCCTGCAAAAGTTCACAAGTTAATCTAGCTCCTTTACCACAATGGATTGAAAGACACACATCAATAATTACTGGACCCCCTTGGAGTAACTCACTGCACCCCCAAAATCTTATGACCACCTAGTCTCAACAAGCTTTCCAACGAGACCAAAATCTCATCAATCAGAGTTCATATGGTGAAGTTATGACCATTCAGGCAGTTAGGGGTCAAAACAGGCTCTCAGGGTTCAGGAAATTCCTCCCTGATTTATAGGTATTTTGCCCACTTCTAAGACTCTAATATCATCCCAATGTGTCCAAAATTAAGCCCTAAAAGTACCTCAACACACTCAATTAATTCACCCTAAAAATTCATGTGTTAAGCCCGTGTATCGCGATAGGTCGGGTCGAGGTGTCGCGATAGGTGGAGGTGTCACGATAGGTCGGGGTGTCGCGATACTTGGGAGTGACGGGATACTCGGGAGTGTTGCGATAGGTCGGGGTGTCGTGATAGGTTGAAGTGTCGCGATAGGTCGAAGTGTCGTGATAGGTGGAGGTGTCGCGATACTTGGGAGTGTCGCGATACTCGGGAGTGTCGCGATAGGTCGGGGTGTCGTGATAGATCGAAGTGTCGTGATAGGTGGAGGTGTCACGATAGGTCGAGGTGTCGCGATACCTGGGAGTGTCGCGATACTCGGGAGTGTCGTGATAGTTCGGGGTGTCGCGATAGGTCGAAGTGTCACGATAGGTGGAGGTGTCGCGATAGGTCGAGGTGTTGCGATACTTGGGAGTGTCGCGATACCTGGGAGTGTCGCGATACTTGGGAGTGTCGCGATACTTCGAGGTGCCACGATAGGTCGGGATATGGTGAATTTTTCTGTTCTGTCTAGTGATCCTAGGAGCTCTCGGCCTACGCAGTGTGGTGGTGCACTCAGAATCGTGATTGGGTCAACTTTTTTGTGTGTCGCGATAGCTCAAGCTTGACGCCTTGGGGCCTGTGCAAAGAAAATCCGTACCTGCTGAGCTTGCTGGATATGAAGATGAAGCTGAAACCTGCAAGAAACATGCAAAAGCACACAAAAACAAGAACACACACTCGCTCTCTCTCAAACTCGCACAAAGAAAATGAGGAGAATGACAAGGAAGAGGGAATATGTAGTGGAGAAGGAGGTGGAGATGGAGATGGAGATGGAGATGGAGATGGAGATGGAGATGGAGATGGAGATGGAGATGGAGATGGAGATGGAGATGGAGATGGAGATGGAGATGGAGATGGAGATGGAGATGGAGATGGAGATGGAGATGGAGATGGAGATGGAGATGGAGATGGAGATGGAGATGGAGATGGAGATGGAGATGGAGATGGAGATGGAGATGGAGATGGAGATGGAGATGGAGATGGAGATGGAGATGGAGATGGAGAAGAAAACAAGAAATTTACCTACTACTTACCATTCCAACGCGTCCTCTCTACGTCTTACCATCACACGCTCGTCCTCAAAGTTTGAATCCCCGACAACGGCGCCAAAATTTGGTGTAGCTCAGTGATGAGTAGCACCTCCTTTAATGTCAATCTGGGAAGACATGAGGATGGTATGAAGACCTCGAGCAAGTGAAGGCACAAATGTGTGAGTGAGAAGCACACAAACATGCACACTCATACACACACACGCGCACACACGGCAAGAACAAAGAGAGTAAGACAATGGAATTACTTCTATTACAAACAAGTTCTCATACAAGCTCAAAACTACAAGAAGCTAGCCCCCAAAATGAGCTCTCTAGCTCTTTTTATAGTTTTTGACTAGCTTTGGCCCTGTCCAGATCTAGTGTCCGGCCTAGTTAGAAATTAGGTTCCTGGGCTTATTTGAGGGCTCAAACGAGGTCTAACAAATATGAAAATTGATAGGCACTTACTTCTAAAGCTCCTCAAGCTTGAGGACTCCTCTGGTTGTACAAAATGGAGCTACAAAAAGGTGAAACAATATTTACAAGGGTTTTTAGTGATGAGAATCACTTTTACCATAATGTAAGGTTTGGAAAAAATTCAAAGGGTTGCCTTAGTGCTAGATCCGCATGCATACCCGTACTTGCTTCTTCCCATACGACGCCAACACAAGGCATAATATCTGGATCCATTTATGTTATAGTCCCTTGAAGGACCCCACACGTCTGTATGAACCAACTCACGCATGTTTGAGTACTTGTATCCTGACTTATTGTATGACCTTTTGTGTGCTTTACCTGATTGACAAGCTTCACACTTGTACACCATGTGTTGACCTTCAACATTTGGCAATCCAAGCACTACATCATTCTTTGACATTTCCTTTATGGCTCTCTCATTAAAATGATCTAGCCTTTTATGCCATAGATCTAACTCGGACATCTTTTGACTTCCATAAGTAAACAATGCATGTCCCACATTACCTTGGACCTTAAGAGTAAAAAGCCTTCCTTCTTTTTTACCTCCAATGATGCTTCTATATCCCTGATTTGGATCTTGCACATAAACACTATCATTTGTGAATCTGACTTCATATCCCTTCTCCACAATTTGTCCTACACTTATCAAGTTTTTAGGAATAGTAGGAACATAAAGTACCTTGCTTAAGCGCGTGCTTCCATTTGTTAAATGTGTTAAATGTTGAAATCTTTTTACTGTTTAAGGTTAATGCACGACTTGGTTCTTGGGATGGTCAGGGGTCTGTAAACAGAGGCCCTATTTGTATTTTCCCAAACTATAGATTACAGTTATATGACTCACAAAATTTAGTGCTAAACATATTATTTTCCAGCAATACTCTGACTACGTTCGTTAACGCACTTTCACATCAGAAAGTTCACCGTGTAACTCTTTCACGTAGGGCGTTAATCAAATTACTTAACACTTCATTAACTTCACTTAATGATTAAACTGAATCAACAAAAAAAGACTCAGTTACACAGAGTTCTGCAACAGTGCTCGCTTCCGGCTCCTCGCCCAGATAGACAGTCCGGCGATTCGACCTTCTGCCTAACACGACTCCTTCATTAATCTTATCAAAGGATACAACGTTGCTCTACGCCTTTTCATGCGTGCGACTTTTCAGGATATATTTTACAAGAAATATGAGTTCCTTTCTGGCGGCTTACACTGGCACGCATGGTGGACTCGAACCCAAAAATAAAAATTACAGTTATGACTCATCAATGATGCCTTGGATATACAGAGTTCTGGCTAATTTAAAAGTTAGAGTAATCTTCTGCTTTAAAGAATCTAACATATCCTTCAAGATATCGGGTTCTATAAGTTGTGCATCAGTTCTAACAGAACTGGCAGCAATGACTTGACTCATCAATAAATCTGTATGCATCTGCAAAAATGATTCTTGAAGGTAGAACTCATTGGTGATGACAGCGTCTCTTCTCAGCTTATTTCCGCTCTCTCTGCATCAACTCTTGAGAGCCTGTCCGCTTGAGCTCCTAACTGTTTTTCTCGTCTTTCCAGCTCCTAAGCTTGAAACTGAATAGTTTTATAATAAGCATCTCGCTCTTTTTTAATAGCTTTCAGCTCTTTCTTTAACTGAATAGTCCGGACAGTTTCCGCTTCCAAGTCACGGCTTTTCTGGAAAAGATCTGCGGACACCTTGTTTAACTCTGCAGTGGTTTGCATGGCCAGGTCTGCCATTTCCCGTCCTTTTTGCTCTACCACAGCAAGGTCTGCGCATGTCTCCTCCAGTAGATTTCCTAGCGCAACGTGGGCATCTTCTTTATCACATACCAATTGTTCCAATTGTGAAATTTCCTCATCGCGAGCAGCAAGGAGAACGTTCTTCTCTTTCAATTCAGCTAGTGTGGTGTCCCGTTGAGCAAGAATATGATCTTTTTCTACTAACTGTTCGTGGAGTTGCTGGAGCTGAGTCTGCAAGGCATGATTTTCAGCTTTAACCGCAAGTGCTTCTTCCTGGAGCGGGGCAATATCTTCTTTGAGCAGGTCAACTTTACTCTGCAACTCTTGGTGAATGGTCTAAGTTGCCATCTTCATCTGGAGGGGCAATTGCTGGGAGAACCAGATGAGAAATTGGCCCATGGATGCCAATTCCGTAAACATGACTGTGGGAGGGGGAAGAGAAGGAGGAGGCTATGATGATGAGGCAGAGATCAGATGAGGTGAGGATGGTGGAGAGTAATCGGGAGAAGATAAGTGATGAGGTGATGTCGCACGAACAACTGTTGAAGGGCCACCGGGAAGAATTTCAGCAGCACAAGGAATGGAAGTTGGAGGAGGAAGAGGGAAAAGGTCCATCTGAACCAAAACTATTCCGGTCTCAATCGAGGGTACTGACGAGGCGGCTTTGGTAACTGCCTCTGCAGTTCCAGTCATTTGCTTGATTGCATCTGCTTGGACAGTGATTGCATCTGCTTGGGCATCGACTGCATCCGCTTGGGCAGTGGTGGTTGATGAAGAAGGATGTTGGCACTCTGGAATAGTGGTATCTGCCACTGTCTCCTTCACAACCTCAGCATCCGGTTGAGGAGATTCCTCCCACGATGAGACTTCAATCAGTTACTATCTCCAAGGGTAACCCGTAACGCGGAAAGATATCCTTCATTAAACATTTAACAACCGCAGCCGTTGTAGCTAATCGCAGAGCCCATGCCTCAACCCATCGAGTAGCGTAGTTTGTGCATGTCAAAATATATATATTATTGGTAACTATTGCCGAAGGTGTAATTGATCCTATGAAATCCAAACCCCATTTCTGAAAGGGTTCCAAAGGCACAACGGGTTGGAGAGGGAAGTAGTGTCATTGTAAAGGCTGCCCGGAATGTTGGCACTCGTCACACTATTGTATATACTGGGTCACGTCACGATACATAGTGGGCCACCACAATCCACTCTAGAGAATCTTCCGGTGATCTCTCTCACACACACTTCCTCTTTCACTTTCTCTCTCTATCTTTTTTTTTCTCAATATCTTCCTCACCTTCACACTTCTCCTCGATCCTTCTCAGAATCTCTCTCACTTTCTTGCATTCTTACCTCTCCTTGCACAGACATGCACTCACACCCATACACCTAGCAACCCAACATGCCTTGCGTGCACCCCCATGCACACCTTCTTATTTACCCTCTTCTTTCTCTCTTTCCTTCTCACACACACATATGCTCACACCCTTTTGCCCTTTCACTCTCTTCCAGCTCTCTTTCGTTTCCACTCATACACACCTAGACACCCACGCGCCCTCGACACTCGTACTCAAAGGAGCGCTCCCCTCCGTTCTCCTACACCCCTTTTTTTGTCTTTCACTACCTTTCTTCCTTACACACACATATCCCAACCCCACATGCACTCTCACATGCACACTTTTTTTCTCTTTTCCGCAAAACTATAGTGTCCTCAATAAACTCATGCTTTATGATGTGAAAGTACACATTTTCAGCTTATCAGACAAATTATGCCCAAACATAACGGTCATGTTTGCAATCTTTCCCCCTTCAATATTTCCCATTCTGCACATAATACGACTGATAATGACCACAAGTTAATTTCAAGGCCTATATAAAGGCCACGCTCATAGAGTTGGGAGTAGAAACCTTGCATATGCCACAGTTATATCCCCTTTCCATCAAATCAAATGCTAAATGATGAAGCGAATTCATCATGCATTTTGTTGTCAATACATTCCCATAGTCCCACCGAAGTACAATACACCAACATAGAAAACATAGAAGTGATGCGCATCCAATCTCCAAAACCCTTCACCTTCTCGTCAGATAGTGGTTTGCGTTCAGTCCCCTAGGACAACCTTTGAATTTTTATATGCAAAGCCTGTGAACAGAGCACCAGGTCTATGAAAATATCAGCTTAATGACAATCTAGGACATAACACTATTCTTCATTGAGATGCGCCAATAGAGGTAGAAATAGCATATTTGGTTCCTATCAAGTACCAGCACAAGTCTCTGCAAGACTCAAAACGTGACTCAGCACTTTAACCAACTATGAATTCTCATGGTGAGCTCCTTATCACCCCACAAAAGGACATTTTTTTGTTGTGCACATGAATTCATGTGTGCCTAAACCAAGATATTATATCCTGCACATTAGCACAAGCAACCCGTCAACACACACAAAGAGACAAGATGTACCCTGCATGTAGATTATGATTACTCTGAATATGGTCCATGATCTGCGCTAAGGTTGCACCCAGTACTAACCAAGCTTAATGTATTAATAATCAAGCTGCATGACAATATGATTGTTTTGCATCGGAGAGCACCATACACAAACACATTTCATCTATTCCCAGCACACAACTCTAAGCGCATGGCTAGGCCTCAAGAGGGAGTATGAACCGTGTAGACAACATCAAAATAGAATGTACGCAGCGGATTTCAAGCCTAAGCATGCTTTCTCACATGAATGCTCCTTGTTTGGGATATGGCATATGGATCGCTGACATAGAACTTGTAACCGAACAAGATTCGGAGATGCATAAATGCATTACACTAATAAGGCTACAGACTTGGGCGAAGTGAACCAAAATCGATCGTGCACCAAATCACAAAACACCTGACTTGTATTAAAAGGAAACAACTTATAAAATAGTACCAGTAACATCCACCTCCAGCTGTTCGCCTATAGAGTCTCGTGCACTCAGCCTTCTAACGATACCAGAATCTTGTATTTCCTTTCTTAATGGATAGTGGTCAAGACGGTTGTCCCCCTCTTCTTACTCTGATTCTCCAGATTTCTCGGTTTCTTCTCTCCCTCTCTCCGAAATACTGTGTTGCCCAACGGAGAAAAACAAGCAAAAACGGAAAAATCCCACTGCTGCCCCCGATTTGAATAGCCCTGCTGAGGAAATGCGAAAAAAACTAGCCCCCAGCTTCCAGCTCGGTCCCTTTCCTGTTGGCTGACTGTGCAAAACTTGCAGAACAAGATGGGAGAGTCCACCTTCAACCAGAATGCTATTACTACCCACAAGGAATCCCCTCGAGAACACAGAGGAGAAAACCCCCCCTCTTCGGATGGAAACCAAAAAACAGCAGTCGAAAAAAATCTCCTGAAAACTGAAGAACAGCAGAAGATTCCCTCCCCTCTCCTACCGATGGGTAGACTGTGTGTACAGTATGCAACCCACCCAAAAGGACTCCCTTCAGCTCTCTCTTCTGCCAAGAATGACGATCAACAGCCCCTCATTCCTGCTTAATAAGAAATTTTGAAGAAGCTCCCCCCCCCCCCCCCCCCCCCCGTGATGCGAACTCTGCCGCCTCCAGTATCCTCTCATATCTCCCCTCGATACATAGCAGAAAAAATGGAGTTCCTTGGCCAGAAGCGTCAAGAGAAACAGCGAGCGACCTTCCTCCTTCTCCGCTCTCCTCTATGCCTACGACTCTCGAAGAGAAGAACACAGCTAGAATCGCCAAAAACCCCCAACTAAAAAAAGTAGTAGTCGAAAAAAACGAGGAAGAAAACGACTCCTCCCCTCTACCGCATATATGGTCTTTCCCCCCCATTGATGGATAGCTGTCATTCCCCGTGTGTGTTCATTCTCGGGGTACTTCCCACTCCTCTCCTCGTTTTCCCTTCCTGCAAGAGCCAAGAAAATTGTGCAAGAGGACAGCAGCCATTGAATGCTTCCCCCCGTGCGAAAATAATGAGCACAATCCCTTGGAGGCTTCCCTTCCTGCCAAACTTGAGAGGGGCCAGCAGACTACAGCTCTCTACCACACCCAAAGAACTTCGAGAGAGCTCTCCTTTGAATTCCCTCCCCCTGTAGGTATATCAATGCGGCATAACCCCTTTTGATGTCCGCCATGCGGTTGTGTACGAGAGGTTATCATGAAGAGGGAATACAAACTCCACAGCCCTCGCCCCTCGTCTTCTGACATGCAAGAGAGATTATAGAGAAGTAGCGTTCATGACCTGCATCAAAATCAAAAGATCGCTTGATCACAAATATATTGAGGCCACAATATGCATGTGGCGCATGCCACAAAACATCATGTTACTCCCAGGATAAAACAACAAAACATCCAAGTGAGACACCCCACATTGGCATCTGACATTGGTGAACCTTCTTATCAGACAGCCAACTCTCATCATCAACACATCACGTGGGTATCGGGTTGGCGTTGCTCCATAAAAACAGGTTCTATTTTCATAACTTCATTTGAAATCCGAATGAGTACAGAAGCCCTTGGCTAGACATGCCCACTTTTACACAAACTCTCATTTGACAATCATCTCCATGCTAACATATGCACACGTATTTATCAATGCAGAATACTTAACCATCCTCAAGTGGGGATCTTTTCTTTGTCCTCTACATCAAAGGTCATACTAGTAGACCACTATCTTCACACAAATCCTCCTGTAACAAAAGCATACCCAGCGGACATCCACTAGTCAAGAACAGAAGCAAGGTATCATAGTACGAAGGGGGTACCGGTAATTCCTGTTGATCATCCGGTATGGTCTCTGCTGTGTAGATGGCTAGTGTTGTATCATCAATTCCCTCCGGAGGCTCACCGAAATCCAACCGAGAGAGAAAGTCAGCAAGCGCGTGTGCTGACCCTGGTTGGTGTACGACGGCGTAATCAAAGTCTCGAAGCAGCAAGACCCATCATGCTAGCCGTCCTCTCAAATGTTGTTGCTGCACCAGATACACCAATGTTGCATGGTCTACGTGGAAAGTGAAGCATCTGCCCAACAAATAATGCCGAAATTTTTTCACAAAGTATACTAAGCCAAGACATTCTCGTTCAGTAACGGAATAGTTACGCTCTGCCGGGGCCAATCTGCGGCTCGCATAATATACCGGATGAAACCATTTATCCGTCTGCTGCATTAACACGCTTCCAATGGCACTCTCAGATGCATCCACAAAAACATGAAATGGCAATTCCCAATTTGGTGCTTGTAAATTGGGAGCCTGAGTTAACAGTGTTTTCAGTCAATCAAAAGAAAGTTGACACTCTTCGGTCCATTCGAACTAACGCAGGCTACTGGTTATCAAACGATTAAGTGGTATGGCTAGATGAGCAAGCCAACGTAGATGTCGCCCATGCCACCGGATTTGGCCTAAAAACCGCATCACGTCTTTAGGTGGCTTAGGAGCAGGAGCCTCCAGTACGGCCTTTACTTTATCTGGATCCACGTGAATACCTTGTTTGGAAATAACATGCCCGAGCAGCTTACCGCAGGAAAAAAAGAACACCGATTTATTCGGGGTCAAACACAAGCGATATTCCTGACACTTGGAAAAGCAACACATTAAATGATACAGTTGTGCCGAAGTATCACCAGATAGCGAAAAATCATCCAGGTACACTCTCATAAAGGTGGTGAGATAAGAAGAAAAAATTCCCTGCATACAACGTTGAAATGTACTAGGAGCATTGCGCAGCCCAAACCACATTACGGTACACGCATAGACACCCCAGTTGGTAATAAATGCGGTCTTGGGTATATCCTGCTTGGCCATTCAGACTTGATTGTAACCATTGTATCCATCTAGAAAGGAATACATCTCTCGACCGACCACGTCGTCTAACATGGTATCCAGGAATGGCAACGAAAATGGATTGGGTACAGTTATAGTATTAAGCTTTCGGTAGTCCACACATATCCGCAGCTGCTTGTTTTTCTTCGGAACTATAACAATGGGAGAGATCCATTCTGCGTGCTCAATAGGCACAATAAATCCCACCTTCAACAAGCGATCAGTTCCAGCTTTAACATGTGCCGCATAGTGAGGATTCATCCTGTAACTGGGCTGTTTGATGGGTCTTGCATCCGGTTTCAGTACCACTTGGTGTTGATAAATCCGCGGGTCCAACCCCTTCATGTCCCTATAATTCCAGGCAAACACATCAACGAACTCTCGCAGTAGGTGCAACAGGTGCTCCTGGAAAGTCTCGGACAGTCCTGCTTTTATCTTTACTGGTCATGGGTTGGTTTGGTCACCTAAATTGTAGGTGATCAGCTGATCTTTCGATACATAGAACTGTCGGGGCTTTTCCTCATCACCTCTGGACTGGAGTAATTGTTGAAGCATCGCCTCATCCAAAGTCTGTTCGGTATTTAACTCGTGCTCTCCGATCAGCGAGACCATCATGTAGGTTGTCGGACTCCAGTTATCAGCCACCGTTTGTAAATCTACAGTGCCAAGTGTCATCAGGTCTTTATTGGCTCGAAGGAAAGTCTCCTCTTCATCGCCGGAGAGACCATCCAGCATGTGTACAGGCTCCACTAAGTATGGGCGTGCATGTAAGTCATAGGGTTTCATATTGTCCAATGGGACAACATACTTCCGGTGATTATTTTTAAAGACTAATTCATGCGCTGACCAGTCTTGCACTACCTTAGCTTGTTTGAGCCATGGACGTCCAAAGAGTAGATTGTAATCTAGACTTGATTCCGGTAAATCTAGCACAACAAAGGTCATTTTGAAAACAGAACCTTGTAAAGTGATCGGAATATCCCGCACCAAGTCCACCGGATGGACTCGAGATTGATCAACCATACCCACAAAGAATTGAACAGGTTCAATTTGCGTCCACCCCAGCCGTTTGCAAAGGGCTGCTGTGGCAATATTGACACCAGATCCACCATCAATTAAGACTTGTCTGATTTTATGGTTTTTGTACCATACCGTAATCAGTGGTACCATGTGATCCACCATTGGGTCCAATTTCGATTGGATTATAGCTATTGTCGGAGCATTCGAGGATCCTAGACTCACCTGTTGTTGAAACTGTTGCCGCACTCCAGGGACCAAAGCCAATAGTTGACCCAAGGGCAAGGAAATTGCTTTAGACAGAACTTCCCACACCGAATCAGTTTTGGATGCTTTCGGTACGGACTCCAGTATGGACTCTGGTACCGTATGAGTCAAATTCCGCTTCTCTGGTACCTCCGGAAGGATACTTTGTTGCCTCACCGGAATTGGATCAGGGAAAATAGCTTGTTCCTGCATAGCCCACTTGCTTGCCTTTGTGAACACCTTCTATTGTTCACGAATTCCTGGTTCGAAGATCTCCACCGCTGGCTATAGTTGCTTGCCCGATCGTGTTTGTGCCGCCATTGCTTGCATATCCACAGGTGAGATATACACCATATTTGCCATCGCATGTTGCCGTTCTTTTTTCTTTTTGTCATACTCCGCTGCATCTTTGCAGAACCTCCGGATATGCCCTATTTCCCCACAGAAATGACATTTAGGAGTTGGATTAGATGTACCTTCTCTTGACGGGCCTGCATTCCACCGAGCTTGACCGAAGTTATTTGTCCGCCCTCCTCAATAATTCTTGTATCCCTGGTATGGGGTATTCCGCATCTGTGGTGGTACATAATGGCTAGTCGGTTGTCCTTGCTCTTGAATGATAGACACTTGTCCTTAGTGCCACTCAGATATCTCAAAATCATCTTGACCGCTTCCCAATGTTTCTTGCCAGGATTAGACATATATCTACTCACAACTCCCGCTGCAAATGCAATGTCTGGTCTCGTAGCTACCATAGCATACATGAGACTACCAACAACAGACTGATAGGGAATTTTGGTCATGAATTCCTTTTCCTCATCGAATTTGGGGCAATCATCCTTGCTCAATTTCACATATGTGGGTAAAGGTGTACTTAATGCCTTTCCACCCTGCATATTGAACCTGTGAAGTACTTTGGATATGTACTCACTTTGAGACAAGTATATGCATCTTTTACTCCTATCATGAGTAATGTGCATGCGAAGAATATGTTTGGCATCCCCCAAATCCTTCATATCAAATGTTTGACTCAACTTCGTTTTGAGAATTGACAAGTCATAAGAGACTTCCCAGCAATCAGCATATCATCGACATAAAGTATCAAGCATATCAAGCTGCCATCTGAGCATCTCTTTGTGTAGAGACAATGATCCTCATTGCTTCAAGAATAGCCTTGAGACTTCATAAAAGCATCAAACTTTTGGTACCGTTGTCTAGGGGATTGTTTAAGTCCATACAAGCTCTTCTTGAGCTTACAAACTAGACTTTCCTTGCCAGGAACTACTTAACCCTCTGGTTGTTCCATATAGATCTCATCTGTAAGATCTCCATGCAAGAAAGCAGTTTTCACATCCATTTGGACTAGCTCTAAGTCCTCCATTGCTACGAATCCAAGCAACATGCGTAGGGTAGTCATCTTGACCACTGGAGAGAAGATTTCCTCAAAATCAACACCATGTTGTTGCTTGAAATCCTTTGCAACAAGTCGTGCTTTATACTTTGGAGAAGCACTCTCTGATGTGAATTGTAGCTTATATACCCATTTACATGGTAAAGCTTTCCTACCCTTTGGCAAAGGTACTAAATCCCAAGTACCATTCTTGTGAATAGAATCTAGCTCACTCTTCATGGCACACTCCCACTTGGCATGATCCTCTGTCTACATAGCCTCTTTATAGCAAGAAGGCTCACCGGCATCTGTTAGCATGACAATATCTAAACCTGGAACATATCTATCAGGTGGATGTGAGACATGTGCAGAGGGTCTCAATGGTTGCTGAACAAGAACATTTGTAGACTGATCTGATTGGACAATCTCTTGAATGTCCCTATGTGAAGCATTTTTATGCATGCTAATTAGAGGACTAGTATCCTCAAACACCACTCTTCTCACTTCAACCTGCTTAATGGGTTGTTTATGCATCTTAGACTCATTGAAAATGACATCACTACTTTTGATCACTGATCATGTTTCAGGATCCCATAAGTGATATCCAAATTGTCCTTCTCGACCATATCCAAGAAAAATGCATTTCTTTGACTTATGGTCCAACTTTTGTCTAAGATTCTTGGGTATATGAACATATGCTTCACACCCAAAAGCTCGAAGATGATCACAATATGGTGGCTTCCCTGTCCATAACTCTTGTGCCACTTTCAGACCTTTGGTAGTACTAGGTGAAAGGTTAATCACATGAACTATAGTCAATACTACTTCTACCCAAAAACCTTGTGAGAGGTTTGCATGATAAAACATAGAAACTACTCTATCTTGAATAGTTCTGGTTTGCTTTCCATATTGACAATGCTCACAAAATGAAAAATCAGAAAAGGATAACACAAGTAGCCAGAACAAGAAATATTTTCCATTCCACTATGAGATATATGGCCCAAACGACCATGCCAAATACAAGCCATAGGTTGTTCAATAACAGCTAACAAGTGTTCTTTTTGTGATACAAATAAAGGATAAAGTGAGATAAATTTGGTTCCTTTTGCAATAACCATATTGCCCTTTGATATATGAAAGGACTAAGCATAGAAGACCACCTTGTAACCAAGGTCATCAAGTTGACCAACTGACATCAAACTACATGATAACCGAGGTACATGGCATACATTATGCATAGTAAATTTTGAACCATCAATGAACTGCACAACTACATCTCCAATCCCCACAACGTCACACTAGTAAGAGTCACCAAGTCTCACGATACCAAGAGACTATGTTGCATAATTAGAGAACCATTCTCTGTGTGGTGTCACATGGAAAGAAGCACCAGAATCTAGCAGCCACATGTGAGAAAGAGAAACATCCATAAGAGCCTTAGTTGGCATAGTACTATCAAGTGTCAACACATCACCATCATGAGAAATAGCATAAATTTCTTCAATCTTCACAATCGAAGTAGATGGTGCAGGTAACTGTTTAACATGCCCATCAACATTTTATCCTTTATCTTTAGCATTCTTTAATGCATAACAGTCTTTCTTCATATGTCCTTTTTTATGACAATAATGGCATTCGATATCCCTCTTCTTTGATTTACTTCTACTCTTATTCCGTTGACCATTCTTTTCCTTGTTCTTGCTCCTGCCACGTTGTTGATTCTTTCCTTGGTAAGAATCACGAACGTTATATGCATCTCCACTCTAAGTGCCAACCATAGATTTTCTACAAATCTCCTCACTCAAGAGTGATCCACATATGTCATCATACACGAGTTTATCACCAGGTGTTCTATTGCTAATAGTTGTGCAAAATGTATCCCATGATGATGGCTAGGTGCATAACAGCAATATTGATTTGATTTCATTATCCATATCCATTTTTTGAGCCTATAACTGGGAGAATATAACATCAAACTCATTTAGATGAGCAGCAACACTATCTGTGTCCTTCATGCGAAGGTCATATAATTTTCTCATCATATACACTTTATTTGATGTTGTCTCTTTTTCATATGTATTGCATAACTTCTTCCAAAGCTCCTCTACACTTTCACAGTCTACTATTGTAAAGTAAAATTTATCCGCCATGTGCAAGCAAATGGTAGACCTGGCCATTTCATCTAACTCATCCCAATCATCTTCATCCATGTTAGCCGGCTTCTTTGAAAACCCATTTACTCGCTTCCATTGCCTCCTTTGAATCAGCACATCTTTAGTGTGATTCTTCCATAAAGCAAAGTTTGTGCCATCAAATTTTTGGATCTCAAAATGGTCTTTGCCCCTGCAAGTTATAGCTCCTCCTCAAAACACCGGCACTAGACCCTGATCCACCAGATGTTCCTGAGACCTATGGTGCCATGATGGTAGAGAAGTGAATAGAATGATAATGGAGCTAGAAGAGTCCAAACACCAATGAATAAGTGTATCAATGGAGTAAATCGACCATTGTATAGTTGATTAAACCAAAAATCTAGAAAAAATTTGCCACAGTATCCTCTACAAAATGAGCATATGACCAGTGTAAAAATATCATAAAACTACAAGTACTGACATGTTTACCTGCATACTGAATCACTAACTCCACTGCATATAATCACTTGCCCAATGGAAGCCAACTAGGCTTATCGAGCACCTATGAAGAACTATCATACATCTCCTATGGAAAGGCTGGGTAAGTCTTCCACCTGCATCACTGAAGAGATCCCGACATCTGGGTGTCTCCCAGTTAAGAACACCTCACCACGGCCCTCTTTATCAAATGAGAAAGGCTTTATGCAAAAAAACATAACCGCTATATCAATGACCACATGGACGTACATAAGCAGTATCCACAGAACCGTACATGGTGTGAATGTGCTCAATATATGTAGTAAAATGACACTAAAAGGTTGAATACACAGCCCAAAAACTAGCCAACAACACCTACAAGTATCTGTCAACTCTGATGTTTTATGCTCAAAAACCAGCATATATTTGCAGCAGCTGCTCCCACCAAAATGGAAAGCCTTTCGAGAAACCTGTAGTTTTATGAGTGTGGCTGAAAACACAGCCCCAAAGGTTGATATTTATTTTCAAAGAAGTACAAAGAATACTCTTCTTGATTTTCTTGGACCTATGTGAAGAGAACTATGTGCGAAAGTACTCCAAAATGGCTCCAAAAGACACCCCAAAAATACTTCAAAAATAGGCTTTGAAAGCAAAGAATGAAGCTTTGAGGAACCAAAACATGTTCAAGATAATGTTAACCTTAGTCTTTCCCCTTCTTCAGACACCACAAGAGTGTAGCTTAGTGGCAAGAGATTGCTGCGGTTAAGCGAGCTCCGGGGGGAATAGTACTGGGATGGGTGAGCTCTCGAGAAGTACCAGGAACCTCTATCTTCCTTGATCCTTGAGGTCCTCCCTCGCGTGCAGCCAACGTCACCAACGGTGACTTTGGTGACTCGGATGACAAGATATGCCAAGGTCTATGCCTTGGTCGCGACCTTAGTTGTAAGCCTTGAAGAAAGCCGGGGGGTGCTCGCTTCACTCGCACAAAAAGGAACAAAGCTTTTGCATTGAAGTGCTCTGATACCAGTGAAGTAATTTGATGGTGATGCACCATAGTGCATTCTCCTTCTTGAGAGCTCCACAATGATATCATCAAAGTAGAAAACCAAGCTCCTAGGGCTGCACACGATACTCTGCACAAAGGCTACAGAATACACAAAAAAACGCAGTACACAAGGAGCACGAAGACATACTTTTTAGGTCTTACAAATGCGATCGAACTTACTAACTATGGCTGACCAGGCCACTATATGTTTTATTAATAAACATATACAAAGAAGTGTCTTGTGGCCATTTGGCCTTTCACATAGACACTAACGGTAACATATCATCTATATCATCCACAGATTAAATGCATTCTGGTCAGCCATGATGTTGTTTTTTTGGAAGATGCTATTCAGCCTCTACTTTCATGTACGAAGGAGACATCTGCTACCTCCAAAGACATGTATGATACTTTGCTGCCTCTTTTTACAGGTGGACAGTCTAGTGTTGGTCCTAATGAGGCATTTTCTCAGCCTTTGCAGGTTTCATGTGATGATGCAGATCATTCCATTTCTGATGCAGATTTACATGATGCACTTGTTGATGAGAGAGGTGATATTGAGCACGCAAAAACTATGCCAAAATGGTTAGATGCACCTATGTCATATCATACTTGTTCAGGCTCTCATAGTACCTCTTTTGCATCAAATTGCTATGCTATGGCTGCCTCTAGTCTCTCTGATGAGATTGAACCTGTTTCGTTTGATGAAGCACAAAATTTTGAACATTGGATTGCTGCAATGCAATCTGAATATGATGCTATCATGAAAAATGGTACCTCGTCTTTATATGACTTGCCTCCTTGCAAGAAGGCCATTGGCACTAAGTGGGTATACAAGCGGAAGCATAAACCGGATGAAACAGTTGAGAGGTATAAGGTTAGGCTTGTTGCAAAGGGTTATGCACAGGAAAGAGGCATTGATTTTGATGAAACCTTTGCACCTACTTGTCGAATGACTAATTTTCGTAGCATCTGTGCATTTGTAGCACATCATGGTTGGAATGTACATCAGTTGGACATCAAAACAACATTTCTGAATGGTGACTTGCATGAAGAAGTGTATGTTTTTTAGCCCTGTGTCTTTGTGCATAAAGGGCATGAAAACCAGGTGTGCAGGTTAAAGAAGGCATTATATGCTTTAAAACAAGCACCATGTGCTTGGTATGAAAAGATACATGCCTATCTGATTGCACATGGTTTTGAGAACATTCCAACTGAAAGTGCCTTATATGTTAAGCATGCTAATGAAATGCATCTGATCATTGTGGTGTATGTTGATGACATGTTGCTCACTAGTCCTCATGACATGCATATTGCTGATTTTAAGGCTAATGTGCATGCCTCGTTTGAGATGTCTGATTTGGGGTGTTTGCATCACTATTTGGGCATTAAGTTTATGCAAGTTGATGGTGGAATGGCTTTGTGTCAAACAAAATATATTGACACATTAATGTAGAATTTTGGCCTTGAATACTGTAATCCTATTGCCACTCCTATGGAGACAGGTTTACGATTGAATCTTCATGATGTTGGAGATGCATTTGATGTTGTTCTCTATCAACAGGTTGTTGGATGCTTGATTTACTTATGCATTACTCGGCCAGATATTCACTTTGTTGTCTCACAGATGAGCAAGTTTATGCATTGCCCAGGTGTCAAGCATTGGTAGGTAGTTAAGCGCATCTTTCGCTACTTGAGTGGTACCCGACTACTTGGATTGTTTTATCCCAAGGGGGGATCACCACCACGAGATTTGCATGCTTTTTCTAACAGTGATTAGACTGGTTGCTATGACACTCATGTGTCCACTTTTGGTTTTTGCTTCATGATTGGTAGATCATGTATATCTTGGTTGAGCAAGAAGCAGCCTATTGTGGCCACTTCCAGTTGTGAGGCTGAGTATAGGGTAGCTTTCACAATGACTATTGAGTGTGTGTGGCTCAGATGCCTTATGGTTGATTTGGGTGTTGGCCAGTCTTTTGCCACCACCATCTTCATTAACAGTCAAAGCGCATTGGCAGCTGTGAGGAACCATGTGTTCCATGCTCATACTAAGCACATTGAGGTGCATTATCATAATGTCAGGGGGAGGTTCTCTGCTGGGGAGATCAGCTTGGCATATGTGCCCACGCAAGAGAACACTATAGACCTTTTTACGAAGGCTCTGCCTAGGGAGAAGTTTGAAGCTTTCCGCAAAGCATTGGGCTTACTTCCTTTTGTGGATTGATTCCACATAGCTTTGCACTTCCCTATACATCAGTGCCAGCTCGTTGTTCACCGCATCACTCCCAGGGGGGATTTGTTGATATATTTAGGTAGTGATGTGTGTGAACACTCTAGGACCGTCGGGGCACTTTTTTCCCTCTTTAGGAGGTTTTCTTCCCTCGGCTTGTATATACGCATATTGCTCTAACTAGCTACTTATCTTTGTACATTCTAGTGGTAATACATTTCAATATTGTGTGTTGTGCTCCAAGCTTCTTCTTCTTCCTTGTGATGTTCACGTGCCTCTGAAGATGTCTAACTCCATCACATATCCTATGCATTTCAAAAATCCAACCTTCGAGGACGTTGGGAGGTTACATGGCCTATCCGTTTATGTCCTCAATCTTTAGCATGCTTGATGGGACCTAAAGTGGGGGAAGGACCTAAAGCAGTGTAGGTTTGCTAGCTTGGCACATGCTAATAGCAAGATCAAAGAAAGGAATTGTAAAAGAATCTAATCACGAGGAAGAGGATTTCATCATATCAAAAGCATAAAAAACCAATTGTATGCTTATAACAACTTTTCCCTCTCTATAATTTTTTTTTTCTCAACTTGTATATATGCCTTTAACCCTGATGGGTCACTTGTCTTTGTACATTCACTTGGTAACACATTATGTATTGTGTTGTGATCCAAGGTTCTTTTTCTTCGTTGTGTTGTTTGTGTGCTTCCATAGACCTCAAACTCCAACAATTGATATCAGTGTGGATAGCTACTTCATCTAGGGAATTGTTGACACCCCTTTGGTCATAGTCTCAAAATTGCACAAAAATTGGCTATAATGTATGAATGCAGTATTGTGGTGACTATGTAGGAAATTTTTTCCTTTTACGGCAAACATATATACAAGTTTTGGTTTGCCAGTGCAAGCACCTCAAAGTCTGCTACAAGTTTAGCAAAGCTTGATAAGGTGTTTTTGTTCAAATTTTTGAGATATAATCAAGTTTTTGCATCAGGGTATTTAGTCACTGGCCATGGCTGAAAGTAATGACGTATTATGCATGTTACTTATTGAGGATAAGTAGGATGGTACTAGTTATTCATTGTGGGCAAACATGATGATTCATCTATTGGTAGCAAAAGGGTTGTGCCGGAATATCGTTCAAGGTGTTGAAAAATGTCGTACTACACCTACAAATATAGTGATTGAAGGTGATGTAGATGGTGTTGATGATGATGATCTTTGATTTCCTCACTGTATTGTGATTCCTATTGTAATTACTACAGAGAAACTTCATTGGAATGGCACACATGCATAGATACATGCATTGATAGCTTTGTCTTTCAAATGTGCCATTGTCCCTTGCATTCACTCCTACAATACAACAAAAGATGCTTGGGATATTCTTACAATAGTATACTAGAAAAGAAATGATGCTCATGTTTCTTACCTCTAAAAACAATTGGAGAGTGAGTATATGAATGAAAGAGATTCAATGGATAGATTTTTGAAAAAAATCAAAGACTTGAAGGAGCAGTTGATTTATGCTGATGAAATCCTTCCAAATAATTCACTTATGCATAGTGTTCTTAACGGTCTTCCAAAATCATATCAGAGTTTTGATTCTACTCTTTGGTTGATGGTGAAAGGAAATCTAAATGCCTTAAAATTTGAGAAGTTAGTCTGTGTTTGGTTGCAAGAAGATTAGACCAAGAAAAATGTTTCAATTATAAGTGTTGTAGATCAATCTTTCTTAGCTAGTTAGAATGCCAAAGGTAAATGCAGCCCATCTACTAGTAAGCAAAAATTTATTTATGTTGCAGACGCAAAGAAAGAGGATAAAAATGAAAGGAAAATAGAAAATAAGAAAAAAATTTGCATCATGTCATAAAGAGTTGTCTTAAACTTGCTATAAAGGAGGCCAAGAAGAAAGAACTTGCAATGGTTATTGCAAAGGCCTCTACATCTAAAAAAGAGTTCACTAATCTTACTTAGAATGAAGAATGGGTATTTACTAATGTTTGTAGCTATGACCCGCCTTCTCATGAGCATTTAATGTTTGTAGTAAACTCAGATGTTTGGTAATATGAAAGTGGTGCAAACAAACATATTACCTTGCAACACAGTTTCTTCACTTCACTTGATCCTAGCCCTACATGGAATACTATCACATATGCTAAAATCTCTTCTTGTCATGTAACAAGAAATGGAAAGATCATTCTGACTACTATTGATGGCAATTCTTTCACATTGTTAAATGCTTTATTGTTAATATATTTAGGTAGTGATGTGTCTGAACACATTAGGACCACCAGGGCACTTTTTTCTTCTTTAGGAGGTTTTTTCCCCGAGCTTGTATATATGCCTATAACCCTAATGGGTGACTTATCTTTGTATATTCTCTGCGTAATACATTCAATATTGTGTGTTGTGCTCTAAGCTTCTTCTTCTTCCTTGTGTTGTTTGCATGCTTTTGAAGACCTCAAACTTCAACAATTGGTATCAGAGTAGGTTTCTACTTCATCTAGGGCATTGTCGACACCCCTCTGGTCATAGTCAAAATCATGATCTCAGCTCATTCCGGCCTCCGAATGCACTATCACGGCAGTTGTGTAGGCATTTTCATATTTTTGTGCCAAGGATATATATAGGTTTCGATTCGCTAGTATAAGTGCCTCAAATTTTGCTACATGTTTAGTAGAACTCAACAAGGTAGTTCTATTCAACGTTTTGAGGTACAATCATTTTTCTACAATAGGGTATTTTAGTCAATGGCCATGGCTGAAAGCAGTGATGCATTCCATATGTTGGTTATTGAGGATAAGTTGGATGGTACCAATTACCCATTATGGTCTTATATGATGCATCATGTTTTGGTTGCAAAAGGAATGTGGAATATTGTGCAGGGTGTTGAAAAACGTCCTATTACACGTGCAAATATAGTTACAGAAGCTAGTGTAGATGGCATTGAAGATGGTGACATTCTTCATGTTCCTATTCGTGCTGCGATTCTTGCTGCACCTACTATAGAAAAACTTCATTGGGATGGCAGAGATGCTAAGGCACATGCATTGATAGCCTTTACAGTTAAACGTGCCATTATTCCTCACATTCTCTCTTGTTGAACAACAAAGCATGTGTGGGATACACTTACCACTTCATACCAGGCAAGGAATGAGGCTCTTGTTGCTTACCTTTGAAAATAGTTGGAGAGTGAGCACATGAATGAAGGAGATTCCATGGACAGTTTTTTGACAAAGATCAAAGATTTGAAGGAGCAGTTGATTTCTACTGATGAAGTCTTGCCTGACGATTCATTGTGTAGACTGTTCTTACTAGTCTTCCATATTCATATCATAGTTTTGATTCTACTCTTTGATTGATGATGAAAGGCATTCAAAATGCCTTACCGTTTGAGGAGTTAGTCTCTGCTCTATTACAAGAAGATCAGTCTAGGTAGAAAGCAGAAATTGTTTTGCAAATACTATAAGAATGATCGTGGCATAAAGAGTAGTCCAAAACTGGCTGCAAAAGAGGCAAACAAAAAAGAGGCTAGAATGGGTCTTGCAAAAGCCTCTACAACCAAATCAGATTCTACAAATCTTGTGCAGAATGAAAAATGGGTGTTTACTAGTGTTTGCAATTATTACCTATCTTCCCATGAATAGTGTATGTATGCAGTAGACTCAGATGGTACTTTGATAGTGGGGAAACCAAATATATTACCTCACAGTGCAGTTTCTTCACTTCACTTGAGCCTGGCCCTATAGGGAATATTGTCACATGCGCCAACAAATCCTCTTATCCTATCATGGGAGTTGGTAAGATCATTTTGACTACTACTGATCGTAGTTCTTTTACATTGTTAGATGCTTTATTTATGCCAGGGATCAAGAAAAATATGTTATCAATTTTAGCATTAGCCAAGATCGGCTTGGTTGTGAAATTTGTTGATGACAGATGTACAGTTCATGATCCATGAAATGGTAATGTCATAATTGCTTCTAGCATTTTATGTCATGGGCTATATAAGATCATAGATTTTGTAAAATATGTGAATGATTCAACATGTGCAGTTCAAGATTCTCAGGCTATGTCAGATGCAAAGCTTTGGCATGCATGCTTTGGTCATTTGAATTTTGTCAGTTTGCTATGCCTACAGAAATTTGAAATGGTGTCCTCTCTGCTCAAACTTGATGCACCTAGTAAACATGTCTGTGGATGCTATATTTTGGGCAAAGTGTAGCATTCCTCCTTCCCAAAAGATGGTTTATTTGAGCTACTCAAAAATTGCAGCTTGTTCATAATGATGTCTATGGTCCTATGCAAACACCTTCTTTTGGGAACTACCTTTACTTCCTGACTTTCATTGATATTTTTTCTAGGCATGCATGGGTGTATCCACTGAAAGCAAATTCTGAAGTGTTTACATGCTTCAAACAGTTTCTACTTTTGGTTGTTAATATGTCAGCATGTAAAATGGGCACCCTCCATTTTGATCAAGGGGGAACATATGTCTTATGACTTTAATGCATTTTTGGTTGAACATGGGATAAAACATCAGTGTATAGTGTCGTATACACCTAAACATAATGGAGTTGCTAAAAGGAAGAATAGGTCATTCATGGAGATGGCAAGGTGTATGGTCAAGAGCCAAGCTATACCACATAGTTTCTGGCTTGAGGTTGTTATGTGTGTAGCATATGTACTTAACAGGTGTCCCACTAAAGCATTGTAGTCTATCACTCCATATGAGGCTTGGCATGGTCATAATCCATCTGTTTCTCATGTGCATGTCTTTGGTTGTCTGGCATATTCATTAGTACCTAAACAACAACATACAAAATTGGATGATAAAGCAGTGAAATGTATTTTTGTCGGGCAGAGTTCTAAAAGCAAAGGCTATCATTTGTATCATCCATAGACTAAATGCATTTTGACTGGTCGTGATGTTGTTTTTGTGTAAGATGCTATTCAACCATTACTTTCATGTACTAAGGAGACATGAGTTAGCTCCAAAGATGTGTATGACACCTTGTCACCTCTTTTTACAGTTGGACATTATAGTGCTAGTCCAAATAAGCCAATTTCTTAGCCTTTAGCGGTTTCACATGATGATGCAGATCATTCCATTTTGGATGAAGATTTACATGATGCACTTATTGATGAGAGGACTGATATAGAGGAGGCAAAGTCTATGCCTAAATGGCTAGTGTAGACTTTGTGAAATAGCAAATTAGATGCACCTCTATTATATCATACTCGTTCAAGCTCTCATGGTGCTTCTTTTGCATCAGATTGCTATGCTATGGATACCTCTAGTCTTAGTGATGAGAATGAGCCTGTTTTTTTTTATGACGCAAAAAAATCTAAAAATTGGATGACTGTTATGCAATCTGAATATGATGCTATTATGAAAAATGGTACCCGGCCTTTATGTGACTTGCCTCCTAGCAAGAAGGCCATTGTCACTAAGTGGGTATACAAGTTGAAGCCTAAGCCTAATGGCACAGTTGAGAGGTATAAGGTTAGGCTTGTTGCAAAGGGTTCTACTCAAGAAAGAGGCATCGATTTTGATGAGACCTTTGCTCCTACATGCCAAATGACTACTGTTCATAGCATATGTGCACTTGCAGCTCATCATGGTTGGAATGTACATCAGTTGGACATTAAAACTGCATTTTTGAATGGTTACTTGCATGAAGAATTGTATGTTTTTTAGCGCCATGGTTTTGTGTAGAAAGGGCATGAAAACAAAGTGTGCAGGTTGAAAAAGGCATTATATGGTTTGAAGCAAGCACCATGTGCTTGGTATGAAAAGATACATGCCTTTGTAATTACACATGGTTTTGAGAATAGTCCAATTGAGAGCACCTTATATGTTAAGCACACAAATTATGTGCTTTTGATCATTATTATCTATGTTGATGAAATGTTGCTCGCTTGTCCTCATGAGATGCATATTGTTGATTTTAAGGCTGATTTACATGCCTTATTTGAGATGTCAGATTTGGGGCATTTGCATCATTATTTGGGCATTCAGTATATGCAAGTTGATGGCAGAATAGCTTTGTATCAAACAAAATATATTGACACATTATCGTAGTGTTTTGGCCTTGAAGACTACAAACCTATTGTCACTCCTATGGAAACAGGTTTACGATTGAGTCTTCATGATGTTGGAGATGCATTTGATGTTATTCTCTATCAATAGGTTGTTAGGTGCTTGATTTACTTATGCATTACTTAGCCAGATATTCAATTTGTTGTCTCATAGATGAGCAGGTTTATGCATTGCTCAGGTGTCAAGCATTGGTAAGCAGTTAAGGGCATCTTTCACTACTTGATTTGTACTCAGCTACTTGGATTGTTTTATCCCAAGGAGGGATCACTCCGCTAGATTTACGTGATTTTCTTGACTCTGACTAGACTGCTTGCTATGATATTCATATCCACTAGTGGTTTTTGCTTCATTCTTGGTAGCTTATGCATATCTTGGTTGAGCAAGAAGTAGCCTACTGTGGCCACTTCTAGTTGTGATGCTCAGTATAGGGAAGCTTTCACAATGACTATTGAGTGTGTGTGACTCAGATGCCTTATCGCTAATTTGGGTGTTGGTCAATCCTCTGCCACCACCATCTTCACTGACACTTAGAGTGCATTGGCAATTATGAGGAACCCTGTGTTCCATGCTCGCACTTAGCACATTGAGGTGCACAATCATTATGTCAGGGAGAGGTTCTCTGCTGGACAGACCAATTTGGCACATGTGCACACACAAGAGAGCATTGTGTACCTTTTCACAAAGACTCTACCTAGGAGAAGTTTGAAGCTTTCTGCAAAGCTTTGGGCTTACTTCCTTTTGTGGATTGATTCCACATAGCTTGGCACTTCCTTATACATGAGTGCCATCTCCTCATTCACCGCATCACTCCCAGGGGGGATTTGTTGATATATTTAGGTAGTGATGTGTGTGAACACACTAGGACTGATGTGGGACTTTTTTCCCTCTTTAGGAGGTTTTTTCCCTCGGTTTGTATATATGCATATAACCCTAATAGGTGACTTATCTTTGTACATTATTTGGGTAATACATTCAATATTATGTGTTGTGCTCCAAGCTTATTCTTCTTCCTTGTGTTGTTTGTGTGCTTTCACAAACCTCAAACTCCAACATTTATATGTACAAAGGATCAAGAAAAATTTGCTCCTAGCTTCAACATTAGCCGAAATTGGCTTGTTGTCAAATTTGTAGATGATAGTTGTATGATTTATGATCTCTCAAATGGTGATGTTATTATTGTGTTTAGAATTTTAAGCTCATAGCATGGGCAAAATGCAGTGTTCCTCCCTCCCAAAAGATTTTCCAGTTAGATCTTCTCATAAATTATAGATTGTTCATAGTGATGTTTGTGGTCCTATGCAGACACCTTCATTTCAAAACTATCTATACTTTGTGAATTTCATTGATGACTTTCCTTGGCATACATGGGTATCCATTGAAAGCAAATTCAAAAGTGTTTGTGTGCTGTAAACAATTCCTGGTTATGGCTGAAAATTTGTAAGCATGTAAATCAAGCACCCTCCATTCTCGTTGAGGGGGGGATATATGTCTTTTGAGTTCAATGCATTTCTAGTTGATCCTAAAATAAAACATTAGTGTATTGTGTCATATACACCTCAACAAAATGGAATTGCTAAAATAAATAATAGTTATCTCATGGAAATGGTGAGGTGTATGGTCAAAAGTCGAGCTTTACCACATGGATTCTAGCTTGAGGTTGTTATGTGTGCAGCATATGTACTTAATAGGTGTCCCATCAAAACACTCCAATAAATCACTCCATATGAGGCTTGGCATGGCTACAAGCTACAAGCCATTTGTTTCTTGTTAACACCCTATTATGCTCTACCAAACTTGTAGCAAACTTTGAGGCGCTTGTATTGGTGAATAGAAACATATATATATGTTTAGCACAAAAGGATGAAATTTCCTGCATAGTGACTATGATAGTGCATTCGAAGGCCAAAAGAAGCTCATATCAAAATCAATGGCACAAAGCAAAGCCGTTTTGAACTCCTAATAGCCCTAAGTATGCTCAACAATTTTCAAGCAATTATGAGACTATGACCAAAGGGTGTCGAAGATGCTTTAGATGAAGCAACAAACTACTTGGATACCAATTGTTGGAGTTCGATGTGTATGGAAGCACACAAACAACATGATGAAGAAGATGCTATGAGCACAATACAATTCTGAATGTATTACCAAATGAATGTACAAAGATGAGTGACCCATTAGTGTTTTAGGTGTATATACAAGCCTAGGAAAAGAATCCTCCTAAAGAGTGAAAAAAATACCCCCAGAATCCTAAGTGTGTTCACACACATCACTACCAAAATATATCAACAACCCTATCTAGACAATAAGTAGTTTGCAATTTGTGTGAAGGTTGATACACCTCCTAGGATCCATTTGGTGTTATCGATATCTTATTGTAAAGCTCTAAGGTACTATTTTATATGTACAAAAACTCATATTTTGAGCATATAGGATAGTGAAGGGCAAAGCAACAAATCCGTGCTCATCACCTATGGAAATAAGAAGAATCGAGATTTGGATTTGTGTCACAAGAGGTGCGGCCACATCAACATTCAAAAGCTCAACGACATGGAGAAGAGGAAACTAGTAAGAGGAACACATCACTTCTCTTTACAGATGTTATGTAAAATGTGTGAAAGACACCAGTTTGGCAAGTCAACTAGGTAGCCATTCAAGAAGAGTAGTTATGTAGCACATGGTGTGCTAGACCTTGTGCATATAGATGTATCTTGTAGGTAGCATATATTTTGTGAAATTTCTAGATAACTACTCAAGGAAGATATGCTTACATTGCATTAAATAAAAATCAGATGTGTCTTACATGTTTCACAAGGCTCAAGCAGAGAAGGAATTGGGATACTACATCAAAACCATAAGGTCAGATAGAGGGGGAGAGTATTTCTCCAATGAATTTTGTAAATTCTTGCATGACCAAGGGATCAAAATACAAGTGACATGCAAGTATACACCTCGAAAAAATGGGGTGGGAGACAAAAACAATAGGTATATAGCAAAAATTGCTAGGAGTATGCTTAATGAAATGATTGTTCCTTTATTCTAGTGGGTAGGTGTTGTGTTTCTTGAAATGTATTTAATGAGTAGGTGCACAACCTCACGAGTACATGACATGACACTAGAGGAAGGATGGAGTGGAAGGAAACAAGACCTTCCACATATCACAATTTTTGGATGTGTGTGTTATACACATGTCCCACAAGCGTTGAGAGGTGAGCTTGATGCTAGGGCAAAAAGATGAATTTTCATTGGTTACTCTTTGGAACAAAAAGGATATGAGTGTTAAAATCAAACCATGAAGGAGATTAAGGTATCCAAAGATGTAATCTTTGATGAGCTAAAACAATGGCATGGTTCCAAATTTGTGTTTCATGATGAAGACATTGGAGAGGCAGAAAGAAGAAAGGTAGCAAGGGTTCAAGAGAGCCTATAAATGAGTGGTCCATGCATTCAAAGAATCTCAAGTATGGATTTATCTCATAAATCATTCAATCAACACAAAAGAAAAGCACGAATAGTAGAGTTTGATGAAGAAGGGAATGAAGTTGAACATGTTGAAGGGCCATTGGTAGAAGGTGGAGCTACATCAAAGGAAGATATCAAAATGCCAAGATAAAGAAGATACATTCCAAATAAGTGAAAAAAAAAGGCGTTCATCAAAATTAAGGCATCCTATTTCAAGGTTAATATATGCCACTTTTATTCCTAGGCACTATGTATACATGCCTAGGTATCAAAGATCAAGAATTATAATAAAGTGATAGGTAGGAGATGCTTGAACCACACCATTGGAACATAGGAGAT
>CM035441.1:35998268-36008268 GCA_020310875.1 Ceratopteris richardii | reverse complement strand
AAGCATGAAGCAAAAATCACTAGTGGACACAAGAGTGTCATAGATACCAACCCAATCACTGTCAGAAAAAGCATGAAAATTTGGTGATAGTGATCCCCCCTTGGGATAAAACAATCTAAGTAGTCGGGTACCACTGAAGTAGCAAAAGATGCAATTAACCGTCTGCCAATGCTTGACACCTGGGCAATGCATAAACCTGCTCATCTGTGAGACAACAAACTGAATATCTAGCCGAGTAATGCATAAGTAAATCAAGCATCCAACAGCCGGCTGATAGAGAATAGCATCAAATGCATCTCCAACATCATGAAGACTCAATCGTAAACCTGTCTCCATAGGAGTGGCAAGGGGCATACAGTCTTCAAGGCCAAAACCATGCAATAATGTGTAAATATATTTCATTTGACACAAATCCATTCCACCATCAACTTGCATAAACTGAATGCCCAAATAATGATGCAAATGCCCCAAATCAGACATCTCAAATGAGGCATGCAAATCAGCCTTAAAATCTGCAATATGCTTGTCATGAGGACCAATGAGCAGCATGTCATCAATATACACAACGATGATCAGAATTACATCATTAGCATGCTTAACATATAAGGTGCTTTCAATTGGACTATTCTCAAAACAATGTGCAATCAAATAGGCATGTATTTTTTCATACCAAGCATGTGGTGCTTGCTGTAAACCATATAATGCCTTCTTTAACCTACACACCTGGTTTTCATGCCCTTTCTGCACAAAGCCATGGGTTTGAAAAGCATACACTTCTTCATGCAAATCACCATTCAGAAATGTTGTTTTAATGTCCAACTAATGTACATTCCAACCATGATGAGTTGCAAGTGCACAATGCTACAAACAGTAGTCATTTGGCAAGTAGGAGCAAAGGTTTCATCAAAATCAATGCCTCTTTCTTATGCATAACCCTTTGCAACAATTCTAGCCTTATACCTATCAATTGTTCCATCAGGTTTACGCTTAAGCTTGTATACCCACTTATTGCCAATGGCCTTCTTGCCATTTTTCACATAAAGACGATGTACCCTTTTTTCATAAAGATGAGGTACCATTTTTCATGATAGCATCATATTCAGATTGCATTGCAACCATCCAATTAGTGCCAATGGCAATTGACATAAAGACGAGGTACCATTTTTCATGATAGCATCATATTTGGAGTGTTGTCTCAATTCATGCATTGTCCTAGGAAAGAATAATTTGCATCAGAAATAGAATGTTTTGCATCATCATTTGAAACTTGGAAAGGATGAGAAATTGCCTTAGTAAGGAATAACATTTGATTGTCCACCTATAAAAAGAGTCAATAAAGTGTCATACACATTCTTTGAGCTGATTGATGACTCCTTGGTACATGAAAGTAGGGATGAATTGCATCTTCCACAAAAACAACATCAAAACTAACCAAAATGCATTTAATTTGTGGATGATATAGGAAATAACTATTGCCTTTAGAGTTGTACCTAAAAAAAATACATTTAATACCCTTATTATCCATTTTTTTGCACTATTATTCATGCATTAATGCATATGCGAGACAATTAGAAGCACACAGATGGGAAACATATAACTTGCAACCATGTGAAGCCTCATATGGAGTGATAGACTATGATTTGGTGGGATACCTCTTAAATACATATGTTGCACACATAACATCGTGAAGCCAAAATCTATGTGGTAAAACCTGACCTTTGACCATAGAGCTTGGCATTTCCATGAGAAGCCTATTCTTCTTCTGAAATTCCATTCTTTGAGGTGTATATGGAACTATAAATTGATGTTTTATCCCACATTAAACCATAAATGCATTAAACTCAAAATACCACCTTGATCTAAACAAAGATTACCCAGTTTACATGTTGATAATTGTTTAGCCATAATCAAGAACTATTTAAAGCACAAAATACTTATGGCTTTGCTTTCAATGAATAAGACCCCTAAAAAATTCATCAATGAAAGTCATGAAGTATCAATAATTCCCATATGAAGTTGTTTGCATAGGACAATAGGCATCATTGTTAACAAGTTGCAATCTATGTGCAACACTAATTGAACCATTTTTTGAGAAGGAAGAATGTTGCATTTTACCCAAAATACGACCCTCTAAACATGCTTAGAAGGTGCCTCAAGTTTGGGCAAAGATTAGGCCATTTCATATTTCTATACATGAATCAAACTAGCAAAATTCAAATGAAAAAAGCATACATGCCAAAGTTTGCACCTGAAATAGATTGAGAATCATGAACTGCACATGTTAAATCTTTCTCAGCTTTTGCATAATTTATGATCTTATACATCCCATGAAATAAAATTCCAAAAGCAGTGGTATTACCACCATTCAAGAGATCATGATGTATATTTGTCATCAACAAATTTAACAACCAAGCCAATTTTGGCTACTGTTGAAACTAATAATAGTTTTTTTTATCCCTAGCACATATAGGCCATCTGATAGTGTGAAAGTTCTACCATCAGTAGTAGTACATATGATCTTTCCTACTCCCATGATAGGATGAGGGGAGTTGTTAGCACATAGTGACAATATTCCCTATATGAGTAGCCTCAAGTGAAGTGAAGAAACTACATTGCAAAGCAATATGTTTGCTTGCACCACTATCAAAATACCAAACATGAGAGTGTACTACACACATACATTGCTCATGAGAAGATGGATTACAGCTGAAATGATTAGTAAACACCAATTACTCATTTTAAACAAGGTTAGTAGACTCTATTTTAGGTGTAGAGGCCCTTGCGAAAACCATTCTAGCTTCTCTCTTCTTTGCCTGTTTTGCAACCAATTTAGCAAAACTCTTAATGTCATGATCATTTGACTTATAATACTTGCAAAAACGTTTCTCCTTTTTTGTTTTCTTATCAATGTATTCCTTCTTTGATTGTGCGACCTTAGTAGACTTTTGCTTACTAGTAGACGAGCTCCATTTACCTTTGGCCTTCTGCATGTGCCTATGCATCTCTATCATCACAATGCAAATACTTTGCAATAGGTGCAATAGGAACTCTAACAGGACTAGGAAATCAAAGATAATCATCTTTGACACCATATGCATCACGTGCTATCACATTAATTGCAGGTAGTTTAAACCATCCAACTTATCCTCAACAACCAACATATGAAATACATCATTGCTTTCAGTGATTATATTTTGATGTAGAAAATGTATTGTTTCTTTGAAAAGTTGAACATAAACACCCAATTGAACTCAACTAGACCTGTAGCAAAATTTGAGGTGCTTGTATTGGTGAATAAAAAATGTTATATACTTTGGCACAGATGGACAAAATTATCTGCATAGTTGCTCTCATAAGTCAAATCAAAATTTTGATGCCATAGAGTGAAGCCACTTTGAACTACTAATGAGCTCGAGTATGCTCATCAACACCTTGAAGGGTGTTGATGATGCCCTAAAGAAAGTGGTGTCCTTCTTCTAATACCAGTTGTTGGAGTTTGATGACTAGGAAAGTATGCAAACAACACAAGGAAGAAGAAGAATCTTAGAGCACAATACATAGGGTGTAATACTAAATGAAAAGTACAAAAGATAAGTAACCCATTAGGGTTATAGGAGTACATACAAGCTTAGGGAGAAAAACATTCTAAACAAGAAAAAAGTGCCCTAGTAGTCCTAAGTGTGTTCGCATACATCACTATCGAAATATATCAACAATAAGATCCTTGCTAAGGTGGAACACATTGATGGTATCTCACTCATAACCTCTCTCTTTCCCTCCCTCCCGGCCTCTACCTCTCTCTCTCTCTTTCTCTCTCTTTCTCTCTCCTAATATTCAACACTATATTCACAACCATATCATTTGTACCCACATTCACTTGCCCTTTTCTATGAACAAAAACGACATAACCAATTTTTTGATATACTCTAAGTGATTGTAACACATCAACGCAAAGAGCTCCCGAGTCAAAAGAGGACGAGGGAGAATGCTTTGTGTATTATAACCTTCCATGTGCTAGATGGTGACTAGTTATCGGCTCAAAGAAAGACTAAACGGTCCTTCGCTTAAAGTTATGCCATATCATATTCATCTTTTAGGCATGTGCCAACCCTAGTGGTCATTTAGTATTCTCCCTCTCCTCTATACACACAAGTCTCATACACACATGTGCTATTATTTTGCACCCTTTGATTGAGATTTCATGAATTTCTCTTTATTTTCATCTTATGATCATATTATTACAGAATGAGAATATTGCATGTGCTTCATGATTCATGAGATCTCTCAACTCCATCCAAGCTAAAACAACATCATCTCAAGTATATGGGCTTTGTGGTAAACCCATGTGATATTATGCTTCTTAGGCTTTAAGGTATATGTATGTGATACTATGCTTCTTAGTGATTAGTTTTTGGTCAATTAAAGAGCAACACTTTTTTATAGAAGATTTCAAATAGAGGTATGAATTTTTTATTTTATTAATGAATTATGCAGCTCGAAGTGCACAAGTTCTACATGCATGATCCCATGAACACTGTTCATATATAATATGAGCTTGATGTCACTTATAAAAACAAGGTTGGTTCAAACATCCCTTTAAAATCCCTTTCATATCCCAAATAAAATTGTTGTGCAAGATGGGAGAAGACACTTCTTTGACAAGAATGTCAAAAGCTAACAACAATTCCATAAAGACTAATGAAAAATAAAATCTCTTTGGTGATGGTATTCAAACAAGCACATGGGATTTTATTTTAACCCTATCATTGCACATTCTCAAATGTATGAGTTCAATATGCATTGTCCCATAACAAATCTCATCCCATTGAAAATACCTCTGACATCCCAAAAACAATTTTTTGTACAAGAACCTGCAAATGTCACTCTTAGAGTGGTGAGTACTCCCTTGATCTCCATTCAATGGAGTTTGAGAGATGAATTCACAGTAGGAGGTCCTTGTTTGAATGCATTTAATGTAGCCATCCACATATAATGTGTGGGTGACATGCAATGACACACTATCAAGTCAATCCCACAAGGATTATCTTGGCATGCTTAAAAGTGAGTGACCAAATCACTTTACCACTAATGAAAGTGGCATTTCGGAAGACATTCATATTGTACAAAAGAGCATTCTTCATTTTCTACTCATGGGAGGGTTCTCCATGAGGTTTCTTACTCTTTCAACATCAGAATGAAAAGTGGGGAAGGATTCATGATACGTGTTTGCTATAATAATGGATTTCAATTCAATGCCATGTTCCACATAATGTAAATGTCGTTTGTGTGTAAGAAATGGAACTGTGAAGAGTATTTTTCTCTACTTATGTTTGACAGATTATAGGTCACTGTGGCATGGATATGTGAGAGTCCATTGTCACGAACACAAAAGAAACCATCCTAAACCTTAGATTCCATGTGACTTTCTATATCTCATGTTTGGTTCATAATTTAGAGAAACTACTGCTTCCACCACAAAACCCTAATATCCATTGTCGTCTTTCTTAATTCTCCTATCCATAGGTCTTGTTTCAGATTGCTGACATCATCAATTTGTAACCACCTCGGAACACCACCAATGAACACCTATATAAGGAGGGCTTGGCCACATACATCCTCAATCTTGCCAATGCAAATCTTGGGAGCTCAAGGAGTCGTGATCACTAACCTTGTCCTCTTATAATCCTGTAGTATGAAATTTTGCCAAGTTATTTCTTGTATCTAGTTCATCTCCCTCAAGGGAGTTCTTGTAATCTAGATATCTTGCTTCATACCTATGATCCCAAGTTGTGGAGTCTCTTGTATCCTGTCTAGTCCAGATATCCATACCTATCAATCTCGAGTTGTGAGACTTCTTGTAATACTTCTATATTCTTGTAATATTTCCCTTCCATGGGTGATCTTGTAATAAGAAGTATATTTCCAAAACCATGTCTAGTGTAGTGAGAGGACACAATGTAATGCATCCCTCACACCATGTGCAATGCTTTGGAGAATTGTATAGAAAAGTTGTTGATGATATGTAAGTGAAAAGAGAAGTTCTTATGTGATATCTTATGAGAGATTTATGAGAGATTCATTTTTCATTGATATGACGTTCAAAATATATTTGACTTGAAGCAAATGATACATGTGAATGCAATAGCTGGTGAACTTTCATTCTCCATGATATAATAATGCTCGCCATACATTTTTATTTTTTGCATGACAAATTGACACACAACCGACTTCAAGTCTTAATAGATATTGGGGCCGTATGAAACAATACCACATGAATTTGATATTAGCAAGAGTCATTTCTACCATAACATATCTCAATAAGCATTTCCAAAGGGTTTGACTAGATTTATTTATTTATTTTTTTGAGAGTACAATGAATTGGAAAGACACACACCTGACCTCGTAAGGTAGATGCACTCATCTTGGGAAACTCATGGGCACCCATCGTGGGGAACTCATGGATATGTTCGACCAATATTTGAACTCATGACTTCCTCCCAAAGATTCAAAGCACCAACCACTAGGCTATGCGGGCTTGGACAATGGATTTAAGATTTTATGATAGACTTTGATGATAAACATGGTTCCATATTGTTGTTAGATAAGGGCTTGTTATGAAGACAAAAGCTCTATTTTTACAAAGTGGTTCATTCAGCATATCTTTGGAGGGTTCATCATTTCTAGATGGATGGGAAATCCCCCTGAGCTTTAGCTCTCACTTGCATGCATGACTCTCTCAAGGCTCCTCATTTCTCCCTCAGGAAGAGAGTATCCTCATTTCTCCTTGACATTTAGCTCCAACTTGTATGCATGACTGTCTCTAGGCTCCTCCCTCATGAAGAGAGGATCTTCTTGCCAAAACATGATATGTATGAGAGTAAGACTCCATAATTATGACTACTTTTTTTGAGCTATAGAAATATATATTCTTATAGACTTATCTATGTTCTTGATGTCTTGATCCAAATGACTTTCTTTCTTGTCCATCATTCCATTCAAGCTCTTCTCATCATGTGCTTGTAGCCTTGTCTCCTGATCCATGTATGCAAACTATTCTCCAAAATCGACCCCATACGTTTTTTCTCTTTTTGGGTGTGCCAAGCTCCATGTGAACATATGTAACGTCTATTGCTTCTCAGTGGATAAGACTTCTTGTTGTCGATATCACGGCCACAATGCTATCCACGAGAGCATAGGGCCTACAAGTGTCTCACTATTGGGTCATGCAAGTAGTTGTACCATCAATGCATCCATATACACATATATTACATATACACATATAAATACATACATACATACATGAGTTCATACATTCATGCATCAAAATGTGTATAATTACATGGGTTTAAGGGGTAGAAACTTTAGGTTTTTAAGTGTGAAACTCTTATGATTTATTATTTATTTACTTTTATGATATGGGCCTTGAAGTTTGGGGTTAATTCTCCAAGGTTTAGTACTTTAGACTTGATTGGAAGCTTCTCTTAATCATGTAATTTGTATGTGAAAGCTTGGGGGGTCTTTTTTTAGAAGAGATGTGATTTTTTAAATTTGAAAACCATGTGATCACCTTGAAAATCCATGTGATGGAAGGTACACATGTCCCGTAGAGGGTAGGTTACCCCCTTAACCTTAGAGCTGTATATTGGAGGGTTGGTTGGTTATGTGTATATGTGCCATCCACACGTGAGTATAGGTGATGACTTAAGATAGAGGTATCCCTCTCCAATGTATAACTTTGGTTCATGCGTGGTTTCTTGTATATTGCCTATTTATGACTACCCTCTAATATGGCTTGAGTGAGTGACCTCAAAATCCCCATTGTTGAATATGATGGGTATTGCCTATTTATGACTAGTCTCTAATATGGTCTGAGTGAGTGACCTCAAAATCCCCATTGTTGAATATGATGGGTGCAATGTGTGAAAATATTGTGTTTCCTTCTAATGTGAACTCGCCCTAAGATGAAACTCCATCTAGTTGTTGCTTTTCTTTGTTATGAAACTCTTCCAATCATGTCCTTTGAATTTAATAGAGCCATCTTTGCTGGATTCATGCAATAGTGAATAAGTACAAGTGGTTGGAAAAATTTATGTGCATTATAATGTTTTTGTATTTTCTTTTGGTCATGATATCCTCTTGTCTATTTACAATTCATATAACAATACAAAATAGGAAAAATCCGGAATAGTCTCTCAACAAAACATCCTTGTGAAGGTGGGGCACATTGATGAGAGTCACTCCTATACACACACATTGATGAGAGTCACTCCTATACACACACATTTTATATTAGGCTACACGACATCTTCATGCACACTCATGTATCCTTCTCTAAGAACAAACGTGAATATACAATTTTAAAAAAATTCTAAATGAAAACAATATATGGACATGGAGAGTCAACGAGAATGAGTCACCATTTTCTTTGGGTTACAAGAGTCAATGTGGAAGTTTCATGAATGCTCACTATTAAGGCATGCACCAATCCTCATGCCCATGTCTTTTTCTTCTACATGCAAACATCTTATCCACACCATGTTACTACCATGAAGCCTTTCCTTGATACTTCATGATGACCTCATGATCTGCATCTTACATGTGCTTTATACTTGGTTATTTACCTATTCCCATTCATGCTCAAATGGGTTGTCTCATAAGTTCATGCATAGACATTACTCATTAATTACTTCAAAAAAATAGAGCTATATTCATAAAGGCATGTCAACAATAGCACTTACTTCATAAGAAGGTTCAAATGACCACAAGATATCTCATTTCCTATCCTATAGTTCCACATTATTGAGTACAAGATTCCACTTGCATGGTCCCATAACAATTCTTATCCATAATATGAACTTTGATGCTTGTCAACGATAACCAATCGGTGTAATTGTCTCTCTAACAATCCCTTTCAAGCCCCAACCAACAATGTTGGACAAGAGCATATGAATATTAGAAAGTGATAGTTAAAACAAAATTAACACTTGGGGGAAAGAAACCTCCTAAAGAGGGGAAAAAGTGCTCCGACGGTCCTAGTGTTAAGCCTATTGATTCTCTTTAGCACTTATTGGTTCTGTAAACAAGCAGTAAAAAACTAAAGTAAACGTAATAACTTAATCGGAAACAACATTATAAAAGCTAATTCCATTTATAACACGTATTAATTTAAACGTTAATGACTGGTAGGTATTAGCCGAAAATGTCATTATCTAATTGGTGCACACTCCCTTAATCTCCAACCTCCAAAGAGGTGATAAATTAAGCATTGATACCCTTGAGTCCTCATGAAGGTTCTACTTTGAGTTTCTTATTGATTGAGATGACAATGATTCTCCACCAATATACCTTTTTATAATGCACTTATTAAAAACACTCTATGTATAATGGGTGATGTTCAATGGCACACTTTCAAGTCCAATTCAAACGGCTTTTGGCGTGCAAGTCTTCAATCTTTTCAATCAATATATGTTTGATGTATTCCTTCAATAGGAAAGAAATTATCTCATACAATGATCCAACTTCCTTCCCTTTTCTTGGTCTTCAACTCTACACACAACAACAAATGGATTGAAGCACTTGCTCAAAACACAAATCCCTCTCATCTCAATTGATCCCTTGACATATGGGTAGATCCAAAATGAAGGAACTCTATGAAATCATATTGCTTGTCAAATCTCCTCTTTTCCCTTCCCAATCAAGCTTAAAGTTCAATGTCTTTCTACTCATCTAAAGGTTGAACCAATCAATGTAGTGATTTCAAGATCCTATTCAAGTATTGCATATGATGCACCTCACTCTTTCTCTATGAATAACATGCATATCATGAGCATTCTTCCTTTCACATGGCACTTGTGAGTTGTAGTATTCTAAGGACCAATGCAACAAAACAATGTTTAGAAAATATTTCAATCCATCTTACTTTTTCCTCCACTTCATTCAATTGGATAAAATACTCATTTGGATAACATAATCACTTGGATAAGAGAACCATTATAATATC